>LKNJ01000089.1:53771-180097 GCA_002120245.1 Maccullochella peelii | reverse complement strand
ACACACACACACACACACACACCCCCCTCCTGTCCAAAACAACAAAACAAAGAAAGCCCATTCACTCTAACTGCAGGCTGCTGGCTGAGTCGCCTGCTGAATAATCTGTTCTGGGAAACCTTAACATACCACAAACAGACACTACCTCCACGCACAGTCAATAGGATTTCAATCATGGTCAGTCCATAAGCCTCCAGAAGCGGCAGAGTGACAATGAGCTGCATAGAAACTTCCATACACACTGGTGAATACATACTGAACTGTGCCCACACAAAGGGCACTGTTGGTCCTGATGAATGGAAAATGTTGCATATTTTGCTTCAGAAAGGCTTGGCGTCTAATGATAAAATGGTCTCTCTCTTCTCTCCCTTCAGCTTCATAACGTCCCTCCCTCAGTGAGACTGTCAGGCTAAGCACAAATTTGGTAATTGTTAAGTCGTCTACGGGTCACGGAATTCGCTTTTGTTAGGCTAATAAACCTCTAAAAGCCTATTGGATTATGTTTAAAAATGCATTGTCATTAGGTGTAAAAGAAAGCTTGTTCTCTTTTGAGATTCAGTTTTTACTTTTCACAGTGGTCTTTTAATATACTAAAAGTGTTTGTCAGTAATTCAGCCCAGATTCACAGAATAAATCCAGGTTCACCATAAATTAAAACCAATTTAAAAGAAAAACTTAGGGTTTAACTAGTGCTCTTAACTAGTTTTATTCTCTGTATCCTCCCTTAATGCAAAGAGTAGTGCAAGCCTAATAGAAGACAGGCTATCCTCTGTTCCAGATGGTTAACACCCACACCCCAAAACACAACACAATGCAGTTTCAGTTCCTCTGTGGGTGCCGAGAAATAGTTTTTCCAAGGAGGGGTTTTCCTTCAGAGGCAGGGAGCTGTAGACACATACTGCTGAAACACTTTAGTGAATAAAGGATACATCTATATCCTGGGTTCATTCATCTTCCCTGCATCAACAAACTAAATTATGTAAAGCCATTTTCACGATGGTACTTTAAATAAGACCAAAGGAATATTCATACAGGACAGATCAGTGCTGCTTACTAGGTACTCAGTAAAAAGTGTAACCTACGCATTTCTTCAAGTAGAGAAAGTTTTGCTTCTTGTCGACTCACCCTTGCAGACATTGAGATGTTCTCCTTGTGGATCGACATGTCCATGCTCTCTGAGGCCATGCTGCCTGAATAAGAGTACAGTTTGTTGATAATACCGCCATTGATATAAGGTGAGACAGTCTCAGCGTTTCCTTCCATCGATGTCTGCTCTGGGGTACCTTTGGCTAGCCTACCATTTGGCCCAGAACGGGGTGTGGGTACTGGGGTAAAAGCACGAGAGGGAGTGGGAGTGGGTGTTGGAGTGACAGTGGGACTTGGGCTTGGAGTTAGTAAGCCTCCATTAGCCACAACATTGCTTTCCTCCTCGGCCACCTGGATCTTGGGCGCCTCTGGGTCTGTTGAGTCTATGATGATGTCAACATGTTCCTCAGATGCCCCAGGCTGGAGGAGAGATGGTGGCTGTTCTGTCTCTGGGGTCTCCACAGCAACCTTAAAATGAATTTTAGCATTATTACTAAAATAAAATCTTTGAATACACCACAGTCAATACTTACTAGTAACCATCAGTAGATATAGTAATATTTAAATTTCTAAATCTAGAACTTCAAAGAGCACCTTTTCCTCCTCCGATGTGGGGGTACTCTTCCCATCCTCAATCCCCGAATCTGAGCTGGAAGTCTTGGTAGACGCCTCACTCTCAGATTTCTCAGACTCATGGGTGATGTCATCGGCCAGTTTGTCGCCCAACTCCTCTGAATCTTTTGAAGGGAGATTCTGCCTTGGTAAGGGAACAGGGACCACCATGACGGGGCCTGGATGTTCCTCTGTTGGCGTAACTGGCTCCATTCCCTTCCTGGCTAAAGGTATTGGTGTGGTTGGGGAGGGTGTGGTTGGGGAGGGTGTGGTGGGGCTCGGGGGGTCCAGAGACTGGTCTCCTTCCAAACTGGTCTCACTGGTCTGGCATGGCTCCTTGCCTGGAGACTAAAGGAATGAGGAGGAGGGAGAAGAGAGGTGTTGGTATGCACTGATGTGACAAAAAACATTTGATGATTTTAGGCTTGAAGTCATTGGTGGTCTCTAACTGAAATCACATTGGGTCATTCCTTTTTGTAGTACGTGTCCATGTTTGATTGACAGCAGCTGGCAGGACTGCCGGTGTTACTCCGTAGAGAACAAGAAACAAAGTAAACAAACTTTCACTGCAGCCTACATGTCATGGGCAGACAGCGTGTTGTTAGTGGTGTTGAAGAGTAAGGACCACACCAGCATCTAACTGGCCTGTACAGGTGCATGTATATGCTGTTTAATGTGCTGCAGCTGAGCAGCTAATTTGCTGCAAACTGAGTGCACTTTTCCTCTGTGAAAGTTTGTTTGGTCGCTTGTTCAACAAATTGCATGACAAGACGTTCATGTTTGTCAGTTAGATGAAAAGATTTTGCAGGAAAACTAATGTGGGTTGTTGTTCTGAGTCTGTGGCTCTTTTATGCAGGATTTAATGTTTTCAACCTTTGGTTGTAGCCCAAATGCTAATTGCTGAAGTCCTTCAGGTGTCCCACCTTCAGTGAAGTAACCTTAATCCTTAGTTTTAGTAGGAATGCAGTCATTCCTGCTTGGACTCCGGCACTGCTACTTCTCACTGTGGCGGAGACGGCTATCTAATCTGTAATAAATAAACTAATAATTACAAAAGGTGAAAAGCCTGTGAAAACCATGGCTGACAACCAGGGACAGAGAGTTCTTGGCATAATTACAAAGAATTGTTTGTGATTCTTGATGAGCACTTGGCAAAATAAAGCAGTGGATAGTCTTCTTGGTTTGTGTGCAACAATGAATTTTGTGCAAATGCAAAAATTACTCACTTAACTTTTTATTTACCAAAATGGGGTTCATCGAGTTAAATTTAAGACTGTTTAAGACATTTTTATTACCACATAGACTCCAATTTAATATCTGTTTCACGGTTATACCGACCAAAGCAAGTAGGGATGATAAAGCCTAGAATTATTCACCAAGTGCATGAATTATTTACATTTATATCACATTTTGAAGTCTTTCCAACACCTGCAGATACCCTGCAAAAGCAAATCCGACTGAGATTAAAAATATTTTACAATTATCCTGCCAGACAGAAACTAACTACATAACACAAAATACTGTATACAAATATAATCTAATTACAGAAGGTTTCATACATGTGTTAGATGTGGGAATTCTATGGTCTGTAATTATAAACACCATGTTATTTTATAATTATGTGCACAACTATCTGTCTATTGTTGCTATTCTGCTTCTTGAAATACCTCCCTGCCGTCTTCCACTAGAGGTAAACAATACCATCAGACATATTTATGGTCAGGTTCAGCCTTTCTAATGTCTCAGCAAACATCTCTGGCTGTGTACGATATATAGGAAGAGATAAACGGTCAGCTAACTGCTTGGCTGGCTTTTAGGACCAACAGAGAAATCTGATGTTTGGACACAGTCGGTCATTTGGAGTCATTTACAGCAAAGTAGAAGAAACTCAAACTTAATCCAAAGATCCAGTGTTTGATTCACAGGATGTTTGGAAAGGGCAGTGCAAAACACTGCAGCAACGACCGCTTAGCCAAGTTTCGAACTGCACTGTCACTATACTGGAGACAAGTTATTCACCTCAACACATTTGGAAGTCGTCACACTAATGGTTGACATTAGGGGAGGAAGAGATAAGTGGGCAAACATTCATCTTCATGAAGTGAAAAACATCCGTGTTCAACACATTTGTCTGGTCACTGCTTCCTGTTTGCAAGAGTATTTCTAGGGTCTTCTAAGTTCTACTTCTATCTGTATTTGTGCTGCTCTATCACCCAAATAATCAATAAAGGATTATCTTATCACTGTGGGTTGCTGGTGTACGGTAAACTGCCTGCCTTTAGTTAAGGGTCACAGAATAGCAACAGAACAATGTCAGACCTTAAATTATTTACTCCTATCAGGACTTATGAGGTGACAGTGTTTCTACACAGGCTCGAGGCTGAAGCACCTATATTTAACCATGTGTGGGTGAATGCCAGGATTCCGGTTTCTGTTCCTTTGTTTGTGCTGAGGGCAGGCGGTGAACTGCACTCTTATACTATGTCACTTTCTAATCTCATGCCCTCTGTGGATTTATAAATGGCTTCTGCAGAATGGACCTTCAGTCCTTTGGCAGGAAGGCCATGTTTACCAAAAAATGCTGTTCAAAGGGGTCAACAAGCAAAGACTTCAAAAGTAGGGGAAGTGGACAGTTAAGGCAGAATGTATGTGCTTTTTTTAGCACAGGTACATGTGCAGGTAAGTGCATGCCTTTGTGTGATCATGTGCAACTTAATTACATCGTCTGGTGACACTAAAATAAACAATTACTGTCCCATTACTCACCTTTTGAGTCCGAATCCTATGTACCCTTTCAACCCAAACCCAGACCTTTCAAAACAAACAAACCGGAGGTTTTTCCTCCTACTGGAGGAAAATGGACTGCCCCACTCTCCTTTTGGAAACAAACAATGATAAAGAAGAAAACGAAGGGACAGAAAAGAAGAAAACAAATATCCAGGTTTGGTACCACAGCGAGCTCCATGCCGTCGTCCTCCTCGCCTTCCTCTCTATTGTCCTCGATTTCCTCCATGACCTCAGCCTTGGCCTCGGCCACCAGCTCCCGCAACGGACGGTTAGACGTCACAGATCTCACAAAAGGGTGCTGTGGACACAAAGGACAGGGGAGTAATGGTTAATTAATTATTAGACAAAATGCACAGAGTGACGGGTGTTTGAATAGCAAGACAATTTTCTGACAACTTCATGTTTATTTTCCTCCCTTGTATTTCATTTTATGCATTGTATTCTGAGCATAAATGAGCTTGTAAATATCCACTGCACAGCATTTAGATGCTGCCTGTACAAAGAGGGAGATAGACTAAAAGGCTTGACGTGACCACAGGATAAACACCCTTATAACCATAAAACAACATTTGCTGGAAGGAAACATAACACATTATCCATGGATCTGAGCATCATAAGACCATGAGACTATTGCTTGAGGGATGCTGCAAGTGCTGGACTGACAATGACGAGGGAGGAATAACACCTGATGATGCATGTTGGTACCCGTTTGATTTCTGGCCTTTTAATAGTCACAACATTAGCAAAGGTCTCGAGTGAAACAAAACAATTAGGATATGCGAAAGCCTTCAGTTAACAGGTCAAAAGCTCTGTAAAATGTGGAGCTATCATAAATAAAAATAACTGTTTAAAGAAACAAAAGGTGAGATGAAGGCAGGCTTAGTACTGCAACTGCTAAAGAGAAAATGTGTGTTTTGCCAGGGTGCAAACAAGGCAGTAATAAGCTGAGTGCAAGGGGAACAAAAAGCTAAATTAAAAGTTGAGTGCAGCTGGGATACAAGGCTGATCATCTATTATTCAGATGCTTTGCACTACTGTGTAATTTAATTGGAACAGCTGACAAAGGCAAAAGGCTACAAGTGGTGCTGGACCATGAAGTGTGTATAAGTCTGTGTGTGCGTGTGTGCGCGCACATTTGTGGTGGGTGATCACAGTTGTTGGTGTGCAGGAGCTTGTCCTCAAGGACAGCATTAGGCTTCAGCTTTTAACTTCTCCGATGACAAACAACAGTCAGCTATTGTTTAATGAGTCAGATAGTGTAAACGCTGAGTGCCAACTAACCTTTCATTACACCACAGTGGGAGTAATGGAGTAAACATTAGATTTACACACACGCATGCAATTGTTTAAATGTCCAATTGAAATTTAAGATACCATGGGTCTTAGTACTGTTAATGTATACGGTCTACATTAGGACGTCTTGTTTTTGTCCATGCGGTCCCATTTTAAGGCATCAGAGTGTGAGCACTATTCAGTGCAAAATATCTTAAGTTCCATTTATGCAACACTAACTATTCTTCCATTCACCTGTCAAACAGATTTTAAATTTTGCACAAAATACTGCTGCAATTAAGTGTGTTTCGAGTTCAAGCAGAACATTAGTCCACAACAAAAACAGCATGGAATTGGAATTTAAAGATTTATTAAGTATGTAAATAATTAAATAATTCCTGCTCAGCCTTCACTTATTTCATACAGAAGAGTCATTTTAGTATTGAGTATTTCAACACAAGCTCAGAAAGTGTTGCAGAGGAGAGCCACACTGGTTAATTCAAGATACACAGCTCTCAACTGATCTGCTTCAGACTCCAACAACCACATTACCACTTCCTGAGCACATGCTGAGAGATCACCCATCAGATTGTTAAAAGCCAGATGATGATGAACAAACACTGGGACCTCCAATAATACATCGGTACAATCAGAGTTTGTGATGTTACATGATGGTACATACATTTAAGGGCAAAAGTAAACAAATAACCCAGTTCCTGTGTGTTGGCCATCTACACTTCAACTATCTCAACAGGAAAAGTGCATCTTTATGGACATTCTTAAGGCTTGAAACCCTAAAAAAAAAAATCAATTTACTATAATGTAAAGACAAGGAAAAGCAGCACTCACATTTAAGAAGCTGGAACCAACAAATGTTTGACTTTTTTGCCTAGGAATAACCTAGAATAGCATGTTCCCCAGATAATGAAAGATTGTTTGTGCAGTTACCACTACTGACCTAAGCCTAATCTGTTGCGTAAAATTAATTACTGGATTGAAACAAAATATTATCTGTGCATATCTTTTTCTTTCCCTTCCGGCACCATTAGAATACCTACAAGCAGAGAACATCTGACATTTCAGCTTCAAATTGTTTATTGTAACTAGTGAACTCAGACCTCCCATGCTCAAGCTAAACCCAGTTTCATTGAGGCATATCAAAGGGGAAAAGGCAAACAGTGTAGAATTGCTGCCCTGTTAAATGTAGCCATGTTTTTTACTGCCATTATGGATCAAGATGTGGCTCACTGGAGCTTATGTCCTCTCTTTTAGGTTTCGCGTTGCTTTAGACCCAGTGAGGCTGGTGATTTGGGGTGTTACATGGATGGCTGGGCATGGAAAGGTTAAATGTGAACAATATGGCCCATGAGGGGACCAGAGTAAGAGGCTGCGTGAGGCCAGACTTACCTGTGTAGCAATGACAGCAGAGTATGTGTACTTGTACTTCTGTGTTTGTGAAGATAAATTGGAGTTTTAAGACCTTGAGTGAGAACATTTTTGGGAAAGTGTGGGCATTGTGGTCAGTCCTCACTTCTTCAAAGAATAGTTTGGAGGTTAAGACTTGTTTTTAGGGTTAAGGTTATAATTAAGTTTAGGTTAAGTTTGGGGCAAGGGTTGGGGTTAGGCAAGTAGCAATTTTGGTCTACATAAATAAAATCAACCTGACTTTTATTTGCCCAAATTTTGAAATATCAGTCTGAGATTTCTGCCTCCCTTCTGGTGCTCAGAGCATTTAAAAGTTACTTTTTTTTTTTCTAACATATACTATTTCCAGAAAAAAAAAAAAAGTCCCTTACTCTGTATAATCCAGACCTCACAGGAACAACTTTCTACACTCAAATAAGAAAACTGTTTTGTGGTTCATCCAGAGAAACAGGGACATATTTTCTAAAAAGAGAGGTTATTGATTATTAAAATGTAATTCTTCAATGCTTCAAGCACCACAGGCAAAATTTCATTCACCTCCGAGGTGAAATGTAAGGATTAATATCTCAAAACCTGGACAAATTAAACCAGAACAGGGGTTTTCAAGGTCTGACATTGTGCGAATTAGCTATTAGAAGTTCCTGTTTGATAGTTATCATTACATCTATGTTTATGTTGCACAGGATTACTTTGATACTTAAGAAAACCTAAAAACATGTTGATTCTCAGGCAGGCTCTGGAGTTATAAGCGCCTTTTTTCTATGATTTCAAGCAAATTTATCGAGGGTTTTTTGCGATGGACGTTGGAGACAATTATATTCTTGAAAAGTGTAAGTCACTAAAACATGTATATGATGTCTGTGTGTTTATATTTGACTGACTTATGACTTCGAGAAGGAGTACAAATTTAAACTGTTGCAATAGGGCGTTAAGTCACCGCCGCTGCTGCAACTGTTGGCTGTGTTGTTAAGCAGGCGAAATCAGCAGAACAGACTGCAATAACTAATTTCCTGTTGTTTTTAGAACACCAGCATACAGCAGTCCCTTTCACCTCAAGCAGTGTCTCGGCCTCACACCTTCCGCGCCCCGAAAACCTCTGAAATTTGTGTGAACTGACCATTTAATGTTAGAAGTATAAATGTGAGTGTGTTTGTGTCTGCACATGTCAATGTTGCAAAACCACTACAAAGCCCTGGCTCACCGATAAAATAGCCCAATACTCCCATGGTAAAAATCACGAAACAGAAAATCATCCAATATTACACATGAATGGAAGCTACACCAAAAACACTCACCATGAGAAACTATGTGGGAGGAGAAGCTATATTCAGTATAATGAGTACAAGTCATCCAGATGGTCTCCCGCCAGCCACACAGACACAGTGACTGATACTGTGTCATGTTGTTTTGTATACATTCTTTACAAGCACACATGTGGGACAGACACAAGGCAAGAGCTTCAAAACAAATACTACCTTAAAAAAGACTTTGAGGCTTTGTCCTTTCATTTCCTCTTCTGAGACACACACACACACACACACACACAAAGACACTCTGGAGTCTATCTAGGATTCATTATAGTCTTCCTTTTCACTTCCTGTACTACATCAGTTTTCCACATCCATGAATAACTGCATTAAAAAGTCTGACCTAAAACTTGTCACATACACTGATGGTAACTTCCAGTAAACTGACATTGTTGCACAGAAGAATTTAATGCCATCACCGCACAACTATCTGCAGTAAATACTGTCTGACAGCCGTTAGGAGTGGCAGTCATGATAAACATCTAAAACCTCCAGCACGGCACCAAAAACTGGACCGCGCCCGTCTCTTTTCCCCCCACTGGAGAGCACATGCAGAAGTCCCAGCGGGCCTGGGTCTAGGAGTTTCATCTCTGCCTCTCTCTAATTGGCCAGAGGTGGCGAGCTCAGGGTAATCCAGACATACTATTGGCTGAGGGTGTGAATGTAAATAGTTGGCATTCCCTCAGCGTTGGGATACAGACAGGAAACTGTGGCTCTGAATTTTAATAGACGCTGCGCTCGTGCTTTAATCCACACCCTGTTCACTTTTTCTCTAGTTTTTCTTGCTCAGGATTTTGGATTTTGAGAAACATTTGTCAAAGCTCATCCTCAGATATTAATGTTTTACTGCCAGAAAAATCATCAGCCTTTCCTTAGCAATATCCCAGCGGTGCCAAAGTGCACTTATATGTAAACATTGGAGCTGTCCTCTCCAGTGTCACGAGCCTGGATTTATGTGCATTTATTGTTGTTGGAAAACAAAGGCTGTAATAATAAGAAACAAGAACTACAACTATTTGTCATCATTCTAATTTTTTTGGAACAACAACATCCATTGTCCTTAAGGTCAAAATGTTTTAAATGCCCTAAGAGGGTGCTTCAAAAGTGAACAGCTGCTTCTAAAAAGTTGAATGTTTCACTTTTTACACCATCCCACTCCTTCTCTGCCTGCTCCATTTCTTGCCCACTCTTGTACACCTTCTATTCCCCTCCCACTCAAATGCCAGTGCCCTCCACGGGGCACCAATCACTTCCCTGGCATAGATCACTCCCATTCAGGTCTTAAAATACAAGATTATGTGTGTCAGTGCAAGATAAGGATAGAGCAAGGACAATGTTCCATCATATATTAAAGTGCAGCCCTGTAAAATGTTTGCTGGGTTATAATTGCACATTGCGTCAGAGCCTACCTCCATGAGTTGCATTGCAGTCGGACGAGTCTCTGGGTTTTTATCCAAAGCTTTTCTCAGGAAATCTTTAAACTCCTGTGACCTTGGGTGAACACAAGAAAAGAGCATTAATCAAAAACAAGTGTAATGAAGAAAATTGGGGAGGGAAGGGAGGGATGAAGGGATAGTTACAACATAACAAAACATTTGAACACAGTATTTCCAGATATGATCTTTGCGCACAGCTGTGCTTCATAAAACAAAGCTTTCAACAGGGAACGATGAGTCGGCTCCCAAATCTCCTTTCAGCACCTGCTAACTTCTCTTTTGCAGCGCTAAAACTGCTGCTACGGAACATTCACACTCATAAAATTGATAAGGGAAAAGTTATAGTTTGGCACTCGCTGAAGTCCTGTCTCTCTGCTGAGTTGTTGCTGTAGTTTTGGAAAGGGCAAAATGGACTTCAGGCAGAGAGGGGGAGGATAATGTGATACATCGAGTGTCTACAATAGATTACAGGACACTGAGTGTGCAAAAATTTGGTAATAGAATGAAACTGAATGACCTGGTGAAATCTAGACAGGAATATATAATCCCCTGTTGAGACCATTATATTCTATGCCGAAACTAATGAATCGTGGATTGTGCAAACGAGTTGTACATACTGGCTTTTTATTTCCATTTACTCCAATTTTCTGGGTAAGATATCCCTGCTTTCTCTTCCCAATTTGCACATATGTGATACATTTATTGAACAATGTGCAGATGAAGCTGAATTCAGATTCATCTTTAATGCATACACACCATTTGTGTGGCTGCTCCAGGGTGGGAGGCTCCGACTTGGCAATCTTCAGCAGCACCCTCATGGGGTTGAGCTCATGGTGCGGGGGTTCAATCTGGGCGAGCTCGATCAGAGTGATTCCCAGAGACCAGATATCAGCCTTGTAGTCATACGGAGCATCCTTCATTGTCTCACACATGACTACCTCTGGGGCCATCCTGGGAAAACAAAAGTTAAAACATTTATAGGGACCATTACAAAGTGTAGGGCACTGAATACTACAACTAAATAATCTGTGCTACTATGCATCAAGTGACAGAGCTAATAAGTAACTCAGCTTGTAAAGATTTCAACAATGACATGTAAAAATCTGGCTTTGCCAAATCAACACAGCTAGTCATGGAGAAATCAGTCCTAACATGCTTCAATAGTTTCCGATAAGATAAATTCTGAACGGCTGTAATCATCAGTTAGTGACTAACTGATGATTACAGTTAGTGACTAACTGATGATTACAGCTGGGGGATAAGGAGTGTTTCTACTCTCTCTTACTCACTATTTTGCATGTGTCAACATCCACCACACTTGTCCGGTCAGTTGCGCGTTTGTGGACAATCTGCAAAACGGCTCTCATGACCAGGAGTTCTTAGATTTACTCAACAAAAAACAAATGTTTGCTCTGTGCTTCTTGCTGACTTTGCTAAACAGTGCATTCAAGGAAATGTATACACCAAAACTGATCAGGACTAATCAGTTTTGTGCCACATGAGGGCATGTTTCTTGAGCTGTGAGGGTATTCCTGACAGATGATAACCTGTTCTAGTCATTGATTAACTGGCTCCAAAGATTACAGCATGGAACAATGTTCACTGGGAACCTTTCCAATGTGTTCAGGTATAGAGGAGACCACTATGCTGTTGTGACAACAATGAAGGTTTAAAGCACTTGAGTTGAGGTATTGGGTTGAGGGTGTGTATACACAACATTGTGCTCTTTCAAGTATTATGGAAGAGTTGTGGGTAGCAGGAAATGTGTTCTCAACAAGCAACAATCCACCGCTTATATAGTACATGTAGGGATGGTTGATATGTCTACAGTTAGAGATTTTGCTATATGGTTTATACCAAAGTAAATATCCTTACGATAGCTCAGGTTTGTATTAGCATACTGCAGACAATGTTACAAATCAGTGAACAGGACTGTTTTATATTGGATTTATAGGATGTTGCATCAATGTGATGAAATTTTATCCATATCACCCACCCCTAAGCTCATACGAAGCTCTGATGTAGGGTGATGTCTTACTCACCAGTATGGTGTTCCAATGAAAGAATCTCTTCTTTGTAAGGTTTTGGTGTTTTTTGCAGATACTCCAAAATCAGCTACAAGAATGAGGAGAGACAAAAAAAAAAAAAATGAGATGATGACATGAGATAGTTGAAAGAAGAAGCATTTCTCAGTTCAAAAACTTCCAACCCCCCCCCCCCCCGCCCCCGCCCCTTTTAGTAGCTTGTAAAGCTGTCATGACATTGTGATGGGCAGAGACACAAAGCCAGAATTTATAGCAATCCTGTTTCCAAAACAAGCTGCCCCCATTCCCCCGACATGACCCTCAGATTACAGGGGTGTTGTTTTCACTTTGGCTGAACACTTTTTTTTTCTCTGGAAGTAGGAATATTATGTGCAGCATGCCCAGGGTTGAGAAGTGTTTGGCAGAGGCCCGAGGATTTTACTCACAAGGCAGCAGGCTGACTGCTTCAATTACAAACTGGCATGTTCTATTACGGGGACTTAAATGACCGTCTTGGTTTTGCAGACTACAATTCAAATATCTTTGACTTCCCAGTAAAACATATCATTTGGACTGCTGCAGTCTAAACATTAAAAGGATTCTACAAAAGACAATAAATAGTACTACTGATTTTATTGTACATCAAATAAGAGTTTACACATGAACATCCAAAAGGATGGTAACATATTGTGGAAAAATCATAGGTAGAGGTAGTAGGGGTTGGCAGTGTGAACCCAGAGGTCAAATACACTACAATACTGTACATACACGGCATTCTGGCAAAGCACCTCCTTCCCCTCATGGGATTTAACCTACACCAGTTTCCCGGTCAAGAGTCACCAAGGGTGTGTGTCTCTCAAGACGCATTATTATGATATATATAAATATTTCTACGCCAACACACCTAAAGGTTCCCATAATGCACCACACCATGAGGAACAAAATGAGTGCACAATAACAGGTTTTTCAGTGGGGAATCCCCACAAACTTCAACAACAGAAATAATAGTCATGGCTGGGATTCAGTGTTTTGATCTTAATCTTATCTTGATCAAGTGGAAAAATACAGATGATCAAATCATGAGTGTAAATAACAATGCTATGTTGTTGCTTGTTCTATACCGATTTGCCTTTGATACTGATCATTACCTTGATAAAGCAGCAAGAACCATGATGGAAATAACACGTTCAACTTTTAACTTGTCCTGTTTTCTAGACATGTACGTAGCTCAAATTGATGAACATACCTAGAAATCAACAGTCGCTAAAGAGTTTTATAAACATTAGCCAAGAGTTTACAACAGGCTGTGCTGCATGGAAGAACATAATGTTTACTGCCATGTACCATAGGTGGATATAATGCATCTGGCTGACCTCAAAGACAGTTAATTGCTGTCTTCTTTGAATTAACAAGTAGTTAGATAAGTTTGGAGACTCTAAATGAGTCAGTGTCATGACTTAGTGAGGTCAAAGAGGCAACTCCCAGTGATTATATCCAACTGTGGTGTCCTAGTGAAGAATGTAAGGCAATGGAAAAGGACTTTAACAAGAAGTACAAGTCCAGCTCAGTGAGCACAGTGGCTGACAAAATGTGTCAAGGACCACTAAACCACTTGGAATCAAATTAAACTAAAGAACTAAGAATCAGCACCTGAATATAAAGCTCTATGCAGCTTAAAGTTACTCCCTACTCAGTGCTTTTGGTTTGTTGGTCATGATTGAGTGCAAAATGACCAAGTGCCAAAGAGAGTAAAGAAAGTGAAACATTGTGCGTGCAAACCAGATATTTTTGCTTTTGTTTCAAGTTTTGCAAGGATGTAAATGTCAGGCAGCCATTTAGAAAAAAGTCAGCACTTCCTTAACTGACACATACGTAAAGCGCATTAAGACACCATTTTCCCTTTTCTGGAAACTACGCTTTCATCCAAAACATACTGGCAGATTGGGTTGGATCCACAACATCAGCTGTGCAATGAGAAGAATGTGGAGAACTCTTCAAAAAGCCACTAAATGAAAATACGCAAAACTTCAGAGAATGCAATCTTTCCCACACAACGCTCACTTATGGTCCTCCTACAGCGCCACAGGAGGGGTACAGGGCCTCTGAGTGTGTATGGGTGACAGCACACATGTAAGAGATAACCTGCAATGTGCAATGGGAATGTGGGGTTTATCTGAGAGTGAGTTACACTTGCATCATGTTGGCAGTGAAATGGTATAAATATCTAGACCCTGACCCAGTTTGATGTCCCCATCCAGCATGAGGAGGATGTTGCCGGCCTTCAGGTCTCTGTGGATGATCTTCATGCTGTGGAGGTAGACTAGAGCTTCCAGCATCTGGCGACAAACCACCTTAATCTGCGGCTCCGTCAGCCCACGATCCAGCTCTGATAAGGGCAGGAGACAAGAGATGGAGAGGTGAAATACGGGGTAGGGGAGAGGGGTGAGAATGAGAGCAGAATGGAAGAAAACTAGCTGAGAGTTTGCAAAACCAATTCCTGGACACCTTGCACATTCCATATTCAATGCACATACAACCATAATCTAGTGTGTGAGATCATGGGGGGGGGGCAGAAAAGGGTAAAGTTGTGATGATATCAATGGATTCTCTCAGATAGTCTTGCTGGATAAGTAATCCTAGATCAGAAAAGCTTTCACACATCCAAGCTAGTCCTACCCTGCAGACTTTATTCTACTGTGTCTGTGTTTGGTTAGCTGCAGTGGGGGCACAGACAGTTATGAGGATGTGGATTACCCAGTAAAAACAGACTACGGGGGTTTCCCACACCAGAGGACTCCACTATGTCTGACTGCTTTCTAGAGCATTCAAGACCAGACTAGTGAAGTTGCAGTACATGATCACGTTTGGAGCAAATCAAGAGTATTGAGATAAATGCTGGTTTTCTAAATTTGTCCTATAGAAAATAAACATGCCGTGATTCTTCAGTGTATGAACTGGAGCTTTAAAGCAATAGAACAGATTGACAGCACATCTTTGACCTTTTTTCCAAGTCTCTACACTTCCTTAAAGTCACTGAAGGGACAGGTGTCATCACAGCACTGCCACAGGTGTGGAACTGTGTAAAAATACACAGACAGCAAAAAGCGAGACAGAGAGAGAGGCCTACCTAGCATTGTGGCATCCACAGCACCTCCGGGGCAGAACTCGATCATGATCTGTGCCAAGAAGGGGAGGGGAGAAGGGGGGAGGTTAAACTTGACCCAGCTTTATGAATATACAGTATAAACATACAATTGACAGCTGTAATCTACATTTTTAGGGATTCATATGTAGCAACAGGAAGAACAGATCACTTTTCATCAGCAGCACATGCACACTAGTTGTTATACAAGGCAAGGCAAGGCAGCTTTATTTATATAGGACATTTCAAACACAGAGACAATTCAAAGTGCTTTACATGGGCAAAGAAAAACATTAAGTATCACATGGGCATCTTTTAAATATTTTCTTGTACTATTCTAATATGTCAACTCATCACTTTTACTTGCATGCAAATTCTTAATGTTTTGAAATACTGTAAGAACTGTATTCGATTCTCTGACTAGAAACATTCAGCTTTATAATTTAGGAAAATCTTAATGAAGTGTGGCAGTAAAATGAGCTTTAAGTTAATAACATACACAAGGGGAGTTTTTACATTTGCAGCACTTGGGGGGAAAATAAGAAAAAGATCAATTCCTTCATGGTATGTAATGTAGCTAAGGTTCTGTCTGTATTCGCAGCTTGCACTGTTGATGGTTAATGTTACAGTACGTCATCACTACCTGGAGAGCTCCCCTTGCTCTACATCAGTCAAACACTCTTTGACATCTGTGGTTAAAGCACTAGAATACACACACTTTGCAAAGTGGACAGCTGGATTCAGACTGAAGTGTGTGATAAACTGTCAGACTAAACTATACACACTTCCTGGGACACGCTGCCAAATACATAATACCAGTTCAGCAGCGAAGTAAAAACATACACACACACCGAGAGAGCGACAGGAGAGAAAAATGAGTCTGAGAGCACACTCCCTAAATGGTGTCTTGTTGGCCAAAAGCAACTTCCAACAATCACCTTTCATTTCCTCTCCTTACATAGGCCGTCTCTCTCTGACTGACACACACACGACTGTCAGAAAAACCTCTTAAAGTTTCATTCATGTAAAAGTTAAAAGAAAATAATGACGACACCATAGGATTTCATAATAATCCTGCGCAGAGCAGTTAAGTTGTATTTACAAAACTGTGTGTGCACGCGTGTTAGTACATTTCAATATCTGACACACACCTGCTTAACTGCTGATGATCTTTTGTTTCCAAATGGTCAAAGACCAACCCTAGGTGGTGTGCAGCATACCTGCGGCGAGATGTCATTCTTATTTAATCATTGAGTCCTGCTCGCTATGACAACACTGTCAAAGCATCAACCTAGTGGACAGGGTGTGGGAGTTTCAGTCCAGACAAAGCCAATATTCAAAATCACAAAAGGTAAGAGAAGTACAAAAGTACAAAAAGGTGCAAACACACCAGGCCCAGATGAATGCGAGAAGCTATGCATACTGCCGTGCACACGCAGTCGCATGAAGACGCACACACACACACACACACTTTATGGAAGATGAGGAATGTCGATCTTGGCATGCAGCTCCAGGTGAAACAAAGATCTTTTGTGAAGTTTGGATTGACAAACCCCATTAGTTTGGGTTTTGTCAAGTCCCATCAAGGATGTTTCACTTCGTCATCTCTTTAAAATACAGTTTCACATCTTCCATGCTGTCATCCGTCTACTTAAATGACAGACAGTGAAGTCTGGCCTCTACTGCTTCCAACTTCTCCTTACTGTATCACAAACATCTGCCCTCAGTGTTGACCTATGTTTCCTAAGACAAAGAGATTACTTAAGTTCTATTAAAGCACCTGAAAACTATAATTTGTAACATTGAATATTTATTGTCTTAACGAGCAACAATCAAAGTTACTGATATGAAGAAAACATCCTCAGTTGCAAATTAATAAATGTTTGACACTCAAACACTTTCATCTGCTTTATCTGGATATTGTTTCAGGTTTTTTCTGTTGTTGAATATGGATCGGTCTAGAAATACAGAAAAAAAAATAAAAAATAAAAAAATAAAATCACTTTTTCCAACATAGCCACTCCCACTTCAAACCATCAAGAAGAGCACAGAAAAAAAATTAATTAAAAAAAATAAACACAAATACAGAAACTTTTCATGCAGAATAACTGGTATTGTTCCAATTTTGGTAGATAATATTTTGCTCATATTAGACCTAAACTAGTCTCAGCCTAGCCTATTGCAGATGTACCGTATCAGTGTATATGTCGCCCGAACTAACAAGAAATTCCAGTACAGGTTTGAGGTAATTAACAGTGTCTCCTTTCCAAAGTTTGTCCACCAGAGAGCACTGACAATTTTATTTTTCAACTGCAAAATGTAACGCACTATACTGCCCAACCTAAACAGCTGTACATAACACTACTGTGTCAGAAGCAACTGGTTTGTGTTTCTGGTTTCTGTCATTTTATCTGCAGCCAGATCTGCTCACCCTGCCTGAAAGAAATGTGGATGATGTGTTGTGCTGCGGTGAAGAATGTGCCCAGACTGGTCAAGCTACATGCATAACATACCTGCTACGGGCTGAACACACATCAGACACAAGCTTTCTCCATCTCACACACACCCTCACAGGAAGACAAAAAATGACCAAACAGACAACCAGTGCATCACATGCCACCTGTTTGGAGAAGCCAGTGTTTCAGTTTTAATGGAAGGTAATAGAACTATCCATCTACTAATTGTAGTTATATGTATTAATTATTTACTCTCAAGAGATGAATCTGATTTAAGATGATCACTAGACTAAGGTGTTGTGCAATGTCTCCATTTTTGAATCAAACTGAGCCAAATTGGACACAGTCTACGAAATCCAAAAAAGCTTTAAAGTAAATGGAGCAGGACTTGCTGACATTGCAGTGTTCCTACAGTTCACAGCTCTGCACTTTCACAGTGATTTCCCACCTCATTTTGTCAGAAGGCTGAAAAACCTAAAAGGCCATTTGCCAACAAAGACCTGGTTAAAAACTGCAATACCGAATAAAGAAAGAAATACAACCATATAAAACCTGAAGCACACAGTTCTACCTTGTCACTCTATGAACATGACTAATGCTTCAGTGATCTGTATATATGAGGTGGTGCCAACGAAGACAAGGCAATACGGACTTATCAATTTGCCTTCCAGCGTCATCAAAAATCTCCTAGCAACCAAAGCCATATGCAAATATATAACAAAAAAAAAATATATATTGTCATCATCTCGCCGTGTCTAAAAACACCAAGCAACATTACTTTACAGCAAAAGCCCGACCGTCTCTTCCTTCTTTGTCAAACGAAAGGCTCTTGAAAAGAATTCTATACAGTCTGGATACACAATACTAACCTGTGGTCTCCTCTGTAAATTAACACTGCATTTAATGGGTTAAAACACACTATCAATCTAGAAACGTTCCATTTTCTTAATTTTGATGTAGAAAAGCTGTAGTTATTTCTATTATTCTATACTTATAGTATGTTCTGATGAATAGATATTTGGCTTAATTTGAAATTGAGCTAAAAGCACCAACCCATTGTGATACTACACCTCTTCATTAGACATTTCTGCTGGGTCTCTACTTTGATATCCAGCTGAAAGCACAATTTTTAGTTTTTCTATGACCTACATAACTCAAGGGAGCAGGAGTTTTGTGGGTGGAGGAGACATATGTAGAAGGAAACAAGTTCCACTGATGTTGCTGTACACTGGCAGTGATTGATGAAAGGGACCTTACTGTGCCCCAAAAATGACAAAAATATATAAATAAATTATATTTTCTCTCTTACCTCTAGTGGTATCTAGCCATGCAGACAGTTGTGCGGGTTTTACCAATGTAATGATGTTGGTCTCTCAGATTTCTCCTTCCACCCCAATACAATGGAGGCAGATGGAATTTTGTTTGTGATGCTCAAAGCACGGAAAATATAGATTTAAAAAGTTGAAATCTTTTAAATGAAATCTTCTCCTAGAGAAAGTGTCCCCTTTACTCTGGATAATCCAGAATTTATATTTTAACTACTTTCCACTGGATAAACAGTCCCTATGGACTGTATTAGTATTTGGGAGGCAGCAGAAATCTCAGGATATCTCAAAATAAAATAAAAAAAACTGCATGGCCTCACAGGAGGCAAGTGAGAAAATCACCCTTTAAGCAGGCAGGCTAACTATGCTACTAAATTATGTGTTTAAGTTCTCTTCTGTGTTTATAGTCTCTTTTTCATCTGTTTAACTGTTCTCGTCCCCTCTCTTTCTCTCTCTCTCTCTGTTCATTCTTCAGTGTGCCATCAGCAGTCCCGTCCCCATGTTAAAGGCCCTCATTTTCTCACGCTGTGGGCCTGGCTGCCCCGCTAGCCTCAAGACCAGATTGTTCCTGAAAGGGAACAAACAGCCCTTCTCTCACTGTCTCTCTCTCTTTCTTCCTCTATCCCTCTCATACTCAGTAAAAAGCAAAACGGGTGGGTCGGCACTGGAATGCATCATCTCACCCCTGCCCAGTCCACCCAACCGGAGGTTACTGAGGCCTGACAGCTAGCTTGTTGAGGTCCTGAGGCTTTGTTCAATTTGTCAGCTTGTATATAATTATTCTACTGTCGGTCGGATGCACATATGTCAATTTTGGCTATGAGTTTCTATACTAACCTAGAAAAGTCTTGTTTGCTCTTAAAAAACAGGCTGCACAACAGATTATGAGAGTAAATATGTGTAAGTTCTAAAATAAGAGAATACATTAGTGCCTGAACACAGCTTGGAAGTGAGATAGTAAAGCAAAAGCTGACACTCTCGCCACACACAGACACTGGAAGCATGTGGTTTGGATGCTGCAGGAAGGGATGTTTATACATGTGATTTCAGCACAAACTAACACAGTCTCACAGTTCAGCTTTGACTGATGGGGAACGTTCACCTTCCACGCTCAGAAATTCCAGCTATGGCCAACACAGCCATGACTAGCTCTGCTCTGGGGCTGTGTCATAGCTCTGTGTGTGTGTGTGTGTGTGTGTGTGTGTGTGTGTGTGTGTGTGTGTGTGTGTGTGTGTGTGTGTGTATATAGAGGCAGAGACTCCAGGTCATACATAGTGGTTTGTCAGTGTTGGTCATGTTTTGGTGGAATGCTTAAGATTTTCATTCAATTGATGGGCCACACTGTTTATCGTTTGGCCTCTCAACACAGTGTCAGAGCCGTATTAAGTTACAACTAATGCAAACTGAACATCCTGAACATGTAGCAGTCAGAGGAATCTTATCCGGGATTGTTCATCCAAAATGCAAAACAAGACAACGGTCACTTTTGGCATTTTTCATCAGCAGATCACTTTTCATATTTTCAAGGAAGTAATGGGACAAGAAGGTAGCAGCCACAGAGAGCGGTTAGACACCTCTTCTCAGCAACATAACCACCTTTACTGTGCCCTGCTGTTGTGCGGAAGACTACTCGCACTGTGCACAGCATGAAATCAGATCGTGGTTGCAGTTATTATTGACTGACGTCTTTATTAAAACAATGCTAGTTTGTTTGGCTGAGCCGCAGGCAGATACACCGGTGGCTCTTCTGTTGTATTTCTGACAAAGTTAGCTGCTCAACGAGTGTTTCCTGTAGTATTAAACTGAACTTGCTGTTACCACTGTAAACACGGGTGTTGCCAAATCAACAAGTAGTTCAACCTTAACAATGCACTTAGCAATTACTATTGTTATAACTGAAGACCGAGAGAACACTGGAAAACAAAAGAACAGTCAATTCTATGCGACCAAGTCACTAATTCTTAAATCTTATGTTTACAATTATGTCACAACTATCTTTAGTCTTAATGCTGCCTTGTAATTCCTCAGATATTCAAGGCCGTGCCCCAGCATGCGGTCACTATTATTTTTTTTGGACCAGATAGACCGGGAGATTACAGAGGGAGTTGAAAAGTTTACACTTGACACAGTGAGTGAGTGTGGAAAGGAAAAATAACTTGAGAGCAGAAAACACTGAACTGAAATTGATCTGCGTTCTTGCAGTAACATCGGGGTGAGGAATGGGTAATTTCTGAGGCATTATGTCACCCTGGGGGTCTTGTGTCATCCCCATTTAGGCAATTCAGTTTTCTTATCTTTATTTTCAACAGTGCTTTCATATGTAGGAGAAATATACTCTAGATGAGATATTGTTGCAATAAAATAACAAGGGAGTCACAGATTGAAATGGAACATCTCATGAGCCTGCCAACATACATGGCTAAAAGGTCTGTTTTCCCACTTCCCTGCTGATGGCTCAAGTTTGTGTGTTGTGGCTCTGTTTGAAAAAAGCTGCAAAGAAAACTTGGTGGACGGACACAGAAACTCCTCAACACAGCAAAAACAATACATCTTGTGAGGAAGATAACAGTGTAGAGAGCAGATAAGGTCCCTTTGGTACATGTCTAATACAACAGCAGCCCTGACCACAGTGTTCCCATGCAGCAGCACACTGTTCATTTAAATAAACGGTGTGAGCTCTGGACCAAATCTGTAGTAATAGTCATTGGTAGTACGAGTACAATTTCTTCTTCGCTCAGTCTATCAGTTTGGTTTTTATGTCTTTTTTTGTTTGTTCAGTTTGAGGGCTAAAATGTGCAAACAATGATATGGTCATTTAATATTTCGATGGTGGACTTGCAAAGGAAAGATGCAACAGAACGTGAGAAGGGTTGACAAGTCTGTGGCTGTCTTAACCAGATGTCCGTGTTACCTACCCACAGTTTGTTGTCATGGTAAAATGCGTCAAGCAGCTTGACAATGTAGCGGTGGTTACATTTAGCCAGGATGTCAATCTCAACGATGTAGTCCTCCAGCTCGTCCTCACATTTGGTCTCGATCTGTTTGGCTGCAGCCAGAGCTCCCGTCTCTTTGTTCCTGGCCTGACAGACAGACAGAGAAATAGAATGTTAAATCCAACATGCATAAGTAAACACAGGCTTGTTTTCAATGGATTCTTGCATTTTACTTCCTCTCATTTAGGCTAAAACTCTTTCGCAGCAAAAGTAAATAAAAGGACACTTATGTCAGTGTAACTAACCCCATGAACTCCAGAGTTTCACTTCTCCAATACAGGATTTTGTGTCAGTCAGACTTCCACCGAAAACATTAATAGTAGGGGAGATACATGGTGTGGCTGTATAATATAAAGCTGATGTGAAGAAAATCAGGCTCTTACTAAACCTTTCTGTCAACATGTTTTTTGTTGGTCTGTACAGGGTTGAGGGTTGTTTTTAAATGTGCTTTATAAATAAATTTGACTTTTTTTTTTTGTTGTAGGACAGACTAAAAAAGGTGGAAAATATCAAAATCAAACTGACAATATCAATCTATACAGGCATCCAATGCATGCGCCCATCACTCTGCCAGTCGGACTCTTCTACCCAATTTTAGCAGAAGGGAATCCGAAATGTCAAGAAACGCAGGACAGAAATTAAAATGTTGACTAACTAACATTTAGAGACAACAGGAAAGGGAACTTCACACCCTGCCTGAGCCACTGGGGGACAAAGAGAAACCACAAAAACCATCAAGTGTCAGTATGGCTAAACTAAGACACACACGTAGACATAGAATTCCTGGTAATTCTGAGTAATAAAAGGAAGCAAACGCAAACATGAGTAGATTGTTCAGTGCCTTTCTGGCACTCAAACCATAGGGTGACTCAGAGTGAAGCACAACATGCCAAACACATGATGCTCACCCTTGTGCAAGAGACAGAATGTTGCGAAAGCTGACTGATGGGATTCTGTGGGGAAAAGCGACATTAATGTGCGCCTGCAGACAAAAGCACACGTTCAGCGACCTAACTGCAAGAGCACGACTGGAGACGAGCCAAGACTTAACAATGGTGAAGCATGGATCACCACTGTTTAACTCCGTTTTTGGCTCTATTTTAAGAACCTCCAACACTGTCAGATCATGTGAATGGACTGAAGTTGCACAAAAAAAAAAAACCTATACTGTAAATCTTTCATAGACAAAAAGAAGCTAGAAACAATTGAAGGATAATGCAACAGGTTGTCAGTGATCAAGAGAGTGAAAGTTGGTGCATGAATGAGAACATCTGTCTGGATATGTCATGGTGAGAAATGGAGGAGTTACCATTGGGCGCATGTACATGTGCACGTGTCCACCCAGTGACCTGTAGAAACACGACAGACTAAACAGCTTGGTAGGGTCTGATGCCTCCGTGCTTTACAGGGGCTGTGGGAAAACATCTGAATAAACAGAACAGGCTCACACAGCAAAACACACACACACACTCTTTAATTCATCTCCGTTAGCCATGGCTATATATATGTATGTATGTATGTATGTATGCATGTATGCATGTATGCATGTGCATGTGTGTGTGTGTGTGTGTGTGTGTGTATGTGTGTGTGTGTGTGTGTGTGTGTCTCTCAAACAGAGCTCTGGAGAAGCTGAACTGCCCCCGCCAGGGTAACCCACAGAGTGAGTCAACAAAACGTCTCCTCCTGCCATCAAACCATCAGTCTGTTAGTTAACAAGCCTCAACAGTAAACAGAGACACCAGACACTTTCACTCCTCTGCTAACATCTCAGCTCTCTGCTATTCGCTCCCCTCCTGCACCAACAGCCAGCCTCCACAAACTCACTGTCTGGGGTGTGATTTCCAGTAGGAGTGGCTACAGACCTACTCAAACTGTATATGCACCTATGTTTGTTGGTGTTCTTCCATCTATGTCAAAAAAACTGTTCTACATTATTTGATTCGTGGCACCATGTTTTGCCAACCAGTTCAAATATCTTCAAATGTATGAAACTTTAGGAGACATTTAATATATAATCACAATAATTAGAAGTGATGGTTTTAGACACGCACACAATGTAGACTACAATTCTTTGAAGACTGGTTATCACGGAGGACCACGCAAAAAACACACACACACACACACACACACACACACACACACACACCAGGCTACAGCTGAACCCTTGAGAGCTTTTATCTTGTCCCCAACCATCCTGTTGCAGAAAAAGACATACACGACACAAAGCTACGCTAACCAACACAGACACATGAAACAGACAACATGAAAGAGACAATAAATTCAATTCTACTGTAGCAAACATTAGACCACTAACAGGATAACATTAGCAAACTGTAGCAGAATCCAAAATTTGTGAATAACTCCTCTTATTCTCTTAAAAAGAGTACTCCACTGCACTTTTGTAACGTTGTCAAACTCACGATGGACAGTTTAAAAAAAGTTGTCAAAGTCTGGCGCCTACATTACCCACAATGCAACTTGACTGCCGACAGTTCGGTGAGGGATTCAGGTGTGTTATGCCAAGCCCCCAGGAAGTGCGCCAGGCTTTGAAGGCAATTTGACACAGTGGCCAAACCATGTAATTACAACTTCCGGGACTGTCACGTGATGCACACTGGCCCCAAGAGACTTTTCCCATAGACTTACATTGTGAAAGAGACATCTGTAAATCAGAGGATAATTTAAACTAGCCAGTACGAACACTTAAATATTCCTTATTTAAATCATTGTGTCCTAAAAGTTGTAAAATGCATAAACAGTCACTGCAATTCATGTGAATGAGCCTGAGGCCGAGCAGTTGGGAGGCGAGGCTAAAGGAAGGCTAGTGCGCTTGCTCTATAGGCCGTACAACGCGGAAGCTATGCGAAAGATCTGGGTAATTTTATACCCAGGAAGTCGAACCTTTTTGGTTTCATGAGCCACTGAGCAACTTTCATAGGAATGAAGGGGGCCCCGCCTCCGACGCTGCATCCAGTTCTCTTTATACATCCATGTGTTATGATAGTAACGGCTAATGTAGCCTCAAGCTGCTACCTCAAGCAGAGAGGAGAAACGGGCTACAGAGGTCTGTTAAGCTCACGTCTTCCTAGCTCCCCCAGATTTTTTTCATTTTCAAATTTGTTTTCTTCTGCCCCAACTGACGCTGTGACATCACTTAAGGCAATTTATCTGGGGACACAAAAGGCTTTGTAGAAATTTTTCACATGACTTGAATGTGTAAAATAACTTATTTTATTGTAACAAGACTAGCTACAGTAAATTAAAACGTGTCATGTCACCCGTCCCAGAACTGTATCTACTCTCTGTCATCTCTCCAACAAAACAAATGCCCTCCCCATCATTTCCTCCTCTCTTGTCTCTCTTCATGTTTCAGATTTACAGACCGATAGAATGATGGCTGACTTATATCTGAACAAGTAGGGGTATTGTAATGTCGCATCTGGGGGTTTTAGATCACCATAGTTTCCAGTGGAACACTGGCGTCACAGGAAAGACGTGACAGAGATGAATGTCTGCCACCACATCAAAAAGAGGCAAACTGATTTGTCAGGTCTACATGTTTTGCGTATGTGAACAAGTGAACAGATGTGATCAACGTTTTGTCATGCTCAAATCAACAGCATTAACTGTGCACAGATATAGACACATAAGGAGGTGCAAGTCTGGACCTCATAAATGTGTTTCTGCTGTTGCGTAGTCTTAACTTTTCAACAGCCAACCCCCTGACACAGCTTCACAAGGGCATTCACTCACACACACACACACACACACACCTTCACATCACAGTGGGAACACGGCTGAGGAATGCGCCTCTGGCCTTCAGATGGTCGGGGGAGTGGACAAAGAAGGTAGACTGAGAGAAGTGAGCCTCATGTATTTTTATGCTGTGCCTTTTTGTGTGCCGCTTGGAATGCATTACGTCAATGAGGGTCCTCAA
Organism: Maccullochella peelii; assembly: GCA_002120245.1. NCBI lineage: Eukaryota > Metazoa > Chordata > Actinopteri > Centrarchiformes > Percichthyidae > Maccullochella > Maccullochella peelii. Next base: position 154,295 of record LKNJ01000089.1, on the reverse strand, counting down.
GTATAGTATGCAAACATGTTTGTTTATGTGTGCACCTTACCAACTGTATACCCTGCACAGAGAGGAAATTACACTGAAACACGTTGGGTCTCACATGGGAACCCCTGACATCCTACAAGGTAGCGTGATATCAATACACAAGTGTGTGTAGATGTTTGTGCGTGTTTCAGTATGTACACAAAAGAGAGAACTGAGGGAATAATTGCAGGAGAAGGCGTAATCCCTCAAGACCAGCAGCAGCCTCTCCCATCAAACACAAATTCCTGTCTGACTGACATCTTTACTTCCAATCTGCTGTGTCGGATTAGTGACATTTAAGGTTAATTCACAATCAACACTTTCTGCTATTGTGGTTTGTTTAAAGTCTGCTGCCGACCTCACTTCACATCTTGACATACTACCCCCACTGTTCATGCACTTATTGCATCTTACGGAGATGTAGAAATCATTTCTGCACAACCAATAGGTCCGAAAGAAGTACATAAGCATTCTTGTCTGACTTTTGAACCTGGAATTGACTATACATCTTTCACCAATTTTAGGAGTATAAAAATTCAACGCATTTTAAAATTAAACATGATATCTCATACAACAAGGGTGTTATAGGTAACAGTAAGTCAGAGGAACTGACACACACAGTCACACCTGCAAAATATCACACATCGTGCAGACCTGCAAGTCAGGCAAGTTGAACTCTAGTTGGGAGTTTGAAATAGAGACCAAAAATTTAAAAAAAACCGTCATACAAGTTGCAAATACAAGTATAAAAGAAAGATCTCTGAGTGACCCCAGGGAACATTTGCCTACATGCTGCCCAGTGAAGCATAACTCCAGGTTTAGAGGGATGACGAGTTCTTACCAGTTGGCCCAGGAGGCACTTACATCATTCTCAATTTGTTTACACATGACAAAATACAGCAACAAGAAAACAAAAGAAAAGAAGCATAGAGATGCCAGATGTCAGAGAGGTATACAGAAAACACTGTAAATGATTACATAATAATAACAGTTCACAACCGCAGGACTAAAGATGTAGGGATACAGTTAACAACATACTGTAGCTGCTGTAGCCATCCCAAGAGAAAACAACGCTTCACTCTCTCCAACTCTCCTCCAGAGCAGAACAACAGTCTTTGGCTTTGTTTTGGTCTGGTTTCCATGGAGACGAGAAGGACTTGCTTCTGCTCCGTCAGAAGCTCATCTCACTAGATCCCCGCCTGGCCATTTTCTTGTTCATTAGCAACTTGGCTTTCATGTAGGTCAAGTGCAAAAGGGTCCTAGAGGACCCAACCTGGCAGGAAAACAAGACACGCTTGCGCTCTTCTACGGTTTGAACAAATTGCCCAAAAAGACCAAAAGTGGTATTGTACCATTTCAAGCATCTGCACAAGTTTAATTTCTAATTTGGTTTTAGTAAATGACCCACATGATATCTTATTAGACCACATGTAAGCTTGCATATGCAAATGCTAGGGACTGTAAAAAAAGAAAAGTACATATCACCTGACTTCCACCTAAATGCTAAAATGCTTTCTTTTATTTTACAGTGTAAAAGGACATAGCTAAAATTTTAATAAAAACTAAACACTGGCAACACAAAAGATTATTATAGTTCTAGTGCTCGTCCATGCTCGACCCAAACCCCTTGAGTCCACATTCTCACCATTGATTGTACCAAATTAACAATGAAAATCCATCAATAATTTGCACTTTTCATTTCACTGCAATTTAGACAGAAAGGTTAAAGAAACAAAGTAAAGATTTGTACAACCACCTATATTTTTGTGCATTGGTTTTCTGTTTTCATGATACTTTTCTATCAAATCAATTTCTGTATGCATTTTCATCTATCTCCAGGACTATGATCTAACTTTTTTAACATCTCACATCTTGTTTTTAATCCTCTTACTGTAGCTTATGTACAGTACTGCCCTTCTGCCTAATCAGTCATTGTCTGGTCACACTGTTCAGCTATTGTCTCCCTCACCAAGTTTGTCTGACACCCCTGCCTGTATAGCTCTCCCCATCTGTCATGTATATTCATCCGTTTTCACTAACAGTCTACCTGAAGGCCACAATCCATGACCGAGAAGCACACCAGCTGCTGCTCGAGAGAAGCAGATGTTACTGACCCATGTGTTAGCATACAAACACACTGTGCTGTGTGTACTGGTAGACTAAGTAAACACACACACACACAAAAGCACACACTCCCAGCCTTGTGTGTGTGTGTGTGTGTGTGTGTGTGTGTGTGTGTGTGTGTGTGTGTGTGTGTGTGTGTGTCTCATTTAGTACTCAGACACACACAGTCTTTTCAAAATAAATCAAGCGAGGAATAATAATGTTTAATACGGTCTCTGTGTCGACTCAGGTAGTAATAATTACTGTGGGTGTGTTGGCTTAAAAGCACAGCACTGGATCAGACTCAAAATGGAAAAGAAGCACACAGCGAGTTAAGACACCCAGCCTAAAAATAACCTGAAATAAAAAACGTTTATCACAAGTCGAAAATACACATCACCATGTGGTATGTCCATTCAACCTGGAGGTGACTGACCCCAGGGAAAGTTCTCTGTGTTCTATATAGAATTTTTTTGTTTTGTTTTTGTTTTTTTTTGTTTTTTAACTTTTATGACACGAGTCTTTGTCCATTTGGACTGTAAGCTGAAACGAATGAGGAATAATTAATCATAGTGTCAATGAACCAGATTCCCTCCTGTAACCGCCAACACCAACAACTTTCCCTGGGGTCAGTCACCTCCAGGTTGAATGGACATACCACATGGTGATGTGTATTTTCAGCCTGTATTCTGTGTTATAGTCTCTGCAAACACACACAACTGCATTCAGGGGAATGTGTATATGTTAGACCTTTGCCCCATCATAGACCTGTAAGCCGCCACTCCCCTGAAGGCTCTCCCAATGCGTCTGTGAACAGGAATGTGGTTCTCAGCTACTATATCATGACGGCAGCTAATAAAACCTAACCTCCGACAGCAGACGCCTGTGGAAGTGATGATCTGTCATTCAGATTAACAAGGTGCACGAGCAAAGCATGTTAACCAGCTATATGTAGGATTCACTGATTTGTTTTACAGCCAAAGTAATTAAAAGGTTTAATTGTCTTGTTCAATTACAAGTGTCACAGAAGTGGCATACCGTGAACTCTCAGGCAACGTACAAGCTGCCCTACCTTCTTGGTGGAGGTTGTTGGGGTTGTATGCAGTTTGTGAGGAAAGACTGCAGACACTACTCAGGGCCAAAAAAATCAACCAAAATACTATATCGGGGCTAAATCTACTATATATAAGTAGATTTAATCTTGTTTTGTCTGTGCAGTCACTATTTATTCTATTCACACCCAGGCCTGGTCAGTGGTCTGTTTTTGAGGGTGAGGGCTGTATTTGTCAGTGCTACCAAACTATAGAGTTCAGCTGCTGTAAGAGAGAGACTGATCTTGGTTTACTTAAAACCTACTCTGCAGGAAAGTGACTAAAACGCTGTTTCAAGGGTGCAAAGCTGGGACTTACTTTTCACCTTCACTTTTCTTATGACTAACGCCAACCTTAAAAAGAGACACAGAAAAAGTAATGCATGCATCTGTGGCTTTTCTTAAAACTAAACAACTGAATGCATAGAGTGAAGATCCAGTTGTTCCCGCTCTGAAAGATTCAACTCAGCAGCAAGATTCATCCTCTCTTGCACAACTCAGTGACTGCATGAAAGCATAAATGTATGTACTCACAGAACGCAACTGGGCGTGAAGCACATAACAGAGCAAAGTTCACATTTAAACGCCCCACAATGGAGCAACGAGTCTTTTCAGGATGTGAAAGTTTTGATCAACATTGCAAAATGTCCCACATTCAAAACCTTCAAGTGAACAAAGTCACAAGCATAAAGCAGGTCAGTGAGGCAAGAAATCATATGCCATAGAGAGCCTTGAAAGACAAGAACCCACGCTTCCACTGCTTTCTTCAATCATTCGTACTCATGCAAGGCCTTGTGCAATATTTCAAAATCATGAATATCATGACAGATGAGAACTTCCTGGCTACAGCTTACAGTACACAATACAAGTGACAACAGATTGGAGGGCTTACACATTCGTGGTTACAGCGTGCTGCTAAAGCCAAGCTCAGACAGGTATTGCAAGATGCGAGATTATTCGGTGAAACTATCTCGAACTGATCTGAAATGGCCTCACTGAAGTATAACAGTGCCATTCACTTGTTTAATTCAAAAGGACAGGAAATGCAAGAAAGAAAAGTGAAACAAAAATGTCAAGACAAAAAACATTTCATGTATCCAAGTCTCTGAGAGCAAGTAGAGGTATATGGCTACTGTATGTGTGTTATGCTGCTTCTTGCATTAATTCTAAGGTTTTCTGAGAATGGGGTCTACGAGACTAGAAACCTGAACGTCTCCAACCTCCAGCTTGTCACAGGCCCATAACTACCAGCAGTATATTGGATGTAGCAACAGAGAAGTTGCTTTCTGTGAGTGCCAGTTGTCATCACGAGGATGACGAGTACTCCCAGCATGCTGAGCGACGCCCCTCCAGCAGGGCTCTTATCAGCCACTGTGGACCCAGCTGGTCCCTGAGATTAGACCCAGAGTTTCAGGAGCACCGACGATGGTCTCACTGAAGACACTTCAAGATACGTCATTGTGACACTGCGATATTTTAAATGAAGGCATTTCACACACACCTTGTTGTTTTCCTTTACAAAGAGGATGTTGCATCCTTTGCCTCCTCCCCAACACTGATGACACCCAGTGTGTTTCTCTGTCACTTGACTGAAGAGGATGATCATGTTTTAAGTGATTTTTCCATGCCTTTCACTCATTCCAACATCTGTCAGTGCAAGTCAGACCAGCACAACACTTTTCCTATTTTGTGCCATAAAGCAATCCAGTTGTCGCAGGACATCTGGCCTGGTAGTAAATATCTTCAGAGGCCCAAGAAACCGGACTTAAAATAACTTTCTAAAAACAAATGCTGGTTCCACAATTAGTCCTGTGGATTACATCCTTTTCAAAATGGACCCAGAGACAAATCCTGTTCTGGCCTTGGCTGAAGGACAATCAGACCCAACATTTCTGAATGAAAAGTGACAAAGGATAATGCTATTTAAAAGAGAAACAGACTATGCCCTAAACCCATTGCTACACAATCTCTTGGCTATCTAACCTGCTGTCTTCTCCTTTTACAACCCCGTTTCAAACGTGTGTTTTCACTTAAAACTTATTTCTCTTTTCTTGTCACAACACCATGTTCACACTCTTTGTCTCCAATAACTCAAAAGTGAAAAGAAATTGTGCACGTTAAAAGTGTTTCCCATTTTTGAAACTGTGTACAAAAGCCACATTTTTGTTCATTAAGTATCTGAATCAACTGAAATTGAGTAGTGCAATACTTCTATATACACACGTATGTGGCTGACTAACTACACAAACTCCTCTACCGCAGTTTAAGTCCAGGTTTAGCTCACTGTCTTTCACATTACAGACCAACAAGGGATAAGATGCACTGTGGTTTTCATCCCAGCGTTGTGGGATGGGAGCCTAACCTTACAGCGTGCGCGTGTCTATGGAAACATTTCACCAGTGGCAGCAGGGCAATGTGCTCAGCAGCACATGGCCCATTAATTAGTGAGGGGAACCATTCAACTCCTCTCCTCCTCCTTTCACACTTCAGTTGCAGCCACACACCTATGCACACGCACACACTCTTTCCAACAAGTGCAAGCATGCATGGACAGGTGAGTACAAAACAAAGAAATCATCCTTTGAATTGCTGGGTGGACAGGAAGTGAGATATTCTCCTGTCATGACAGAAATGTCTGGGGGGATTTTTAAGCATCACAATAGTATTATGTTATCCGGGGGTGTGTACAATATGGTGCAAACATTTGGAGCAGTGTTCAAGGACTTACAACATGCACCAAAAGGGTGTGAAACATGACTAATGCAATTTAGTCAAACTGCAATTTCAATCTCAAAGTAGCCCCAATTATGCGGTCAGTCCCTTTTATGTTCATTTGAAGCCAACTTCCAGCAGGCTCTAGTAAAGTTAAAAAGTTGTTAGACCATTTCTTGGCCCATGACAAGAGTCCAAGTGGGAAGCTACATTTCTCAAATCTGGGTCCAGGGCTGAACCAATCATTGAATGTCAGCATGTGCCAAAAACTGCAAACAATGCCTTAATGTCTTTCTGATGGTGGATAGTGATACCGTAACCTTGTGACACAGAAAACCTGAGAATGTCAACAACAGCTTGTTCGTGTTGTGTTTCCTTCTGTGTGGCTCTTTTACCATGAACCTGCATCTAAAAATGAATACTGAATACATTTGGTTTGTTTATTTTGTCAAATGATGTGCTAAGGTGCTCAGTTTTAATTAAGTGAACATAATATCAACCATCAATTGCATTACATTAACTTTTCATCTGATTTCTTAGTGAATTATGCTTAAAAAACAAACATACACACGTTAAATCAGTTTCATTTGTTTCACTCCTTAATGCAAATAAACTTGTTTAGATGTGAACATATCAGTAAACCAGTGGTTCTTAAACATTTTGGCATGTGCAGCCGTTTAACCAAACAGCAATTTCACATTCACATGAATAACTTTTAGAAGTCCAAACGGATAAAACTACGTAATATTTTACAAAAAAAACAGGCAAAGATCAGAGAAAGGTTAGAATAAATAAGTTTCATAAAATTTATCCTGGACCCCTCATCTGAAGTGGACCATCAGCAATAGAAAAGTACAAGTGTACCTACAGGGCAACACTGAGGGATTATATTGCATTTTATGGAGATCCTTCTTTCACAATGTTCCTGCAATATAAATAACACAACATGATTTGTCCTTAACACTCCCCTTGAGCAACAAAGTGAGTTGTTATTCTCCCAATGGTGACATTAACCTTTAGAGAGTCAGTCCGACAGGAGCACTCTGTACTCTCAACCAACACTGTACAATTAAAGAGGTCTGTGCTCAATCTCAAAGACAGGTGTTGCCTGAACATGGGTCCTTGCAACATGCATATGATAAGAATGAATCTTTTCATAAAGAGACAATCAATATTGCTCATCTGCTTGCATGTCACACATCCAAAACCAGCTTTTAATTGACTCCTATTTTGATAAGCAGCTGATTTCACTCATGACGGAGATATAGAGTCTCCTCCCCTCACGCCTGCTCTATCAAAGACTTTAACAACGGAAAACATGTGCGATTCACCACTTGAGGCCTTTCCCTCCCACAGATGAGCTGATTATTCTGAAGTTCGGGAGCTGTGAGAGGAAGTTTTCCCCTGATCAAGTCCCATGATTTCCTCTCTTGGCTGTCATCTGCTCCCACTCCGCCTCCCTCCCCTCCATCTGACAGATGCAGGTGTGAAGCTGTCCTCCTCCAACCCACTCAAGGAGAGGACGCAGAAGCCAAAGACGAGGGTTGACATTTGTATAAGAGAGGGCAAACATAGTTGGGGACACATAACATTTCAGAAAGCTTGCGAATTATTGTGTATGCCTCCAACATTCAAATAATTCCTGCGTATTTACAAACTAACTTCTAAAAAGGCATCTTAAAACTATAAGCCAACAGTCAATCCCTCAGCTTCTTAGATGCAAACCGAAAGCATTGCTTGTTTTCATGGTATACTGGTTGCTTCACTTGTGTTTCTGTGTTGTTTTTGTCTCCATGCCAAAAGACCATCCACAAGACCCCTCACATGCTCGCTCTGCCCAAAAGATACATCGTAGGACATTATGTAACGTTTAATTCTGACCTGTGGCTACATAAGAAAGACTTTCTTTTTATTTTCGTTTCATTGCAAACAAGTCACCATTCCACTGAGACTCTGACACTAAATATGAATTTACGGTTTGGGGTTAGAGGGAGGTGGGAATGATGAACTTTCAAAAATCATCCTCCTGCATCTGTGCTTCCGTTTCATTTCCCCAGTGTGTGTATACTGTCCAGTAAAAACAAAATACCTAAATCAGGTGGAGTCCTCTAAAAAGGCGACATTTTCTGTTCAGTGCAGACCTCTGGTAAGGCATCACTTCTTCCACTGAGGCCCCTGATGTGTCAAAGGCTTTCACTGTGCTCCACTGGGCAATGCAGACACAGAGTGCCTGTGCCATGCTCCGCAGAGGGGACTGACCAGCTAACAGATCCAGATTAAATAACTCCTCTGAGCCAAAAGTAGTGCTGCTGCTGAGGTTTGAGAGGAACCGACAGAACCAATGAAGAGTGCTTTCACTGTCACTGTGGCTGCTTCACACTGGGTGCGCAGCGAGGAGTGAGGGAGTCGGGTGGGTGGGTGGGTGGTTGAAGATTTTTCAAAACCTTCTGTACTGCAGATGTATGCAGAAAATCACAAGAGAAGTGAGAGAGTCTCTTTTCCATTTAGGCCTACTTAAGTAAAACTATGATTTAAAACAGTCAAACTTGAGGAAAGAGAAAGGGAAAGTTACTTCAACAAGCTCATATAAGGAATAAAAGTGAAGATGAAGTGGATATCAGGAGGAGGACGTGAACTATCTTTGACTAACACTAGTACAAACAATAATTACTTTTCTCAACAGGTAAAATGTTTAATCCACTGGTCAAATCTTTCCCATGATACCCAAAGCCACAGTTTAGTGACTACCTGAGATTGTTTAGAGCGAAACATTCTGGACCAACGACATAGTTGAGGTATTAGTCATAATCTCAGCAATGTTGGGATGGTTTAGCATCTACAGGTGATTGGAAGTAGCCTAGTTCACACCTCTAAAGTAGGCTATATTCTAACTTATTTCATCATGGAGTAGCACAAACTAATAATCTTTATAGGACAACATGAGTTTGAATTTGTAATGATTTAAACATTTTAGGGATCCAAGAAGCTTTTCTAAAAGGTGTTGCTGGACTTCACAAAAGGTGAGCAACTTATCAGTAAAGATTGAGAGGACTAAGAAGTATAAACAGGTTTGGCACTACACTAGTGTGGCGACTGTGGTGAGTGCAGCAGGTGCCTCGTGTCTTTGAGATCACACTTACCTTGTAGACCTTTCCAAACGCGCCGTCGCCCAGCTCGCCAATAATTTCCCATATGTCGTTTGGATTGATGTCCCGATGGACGTGCTCGTACTGCTTGACTTTCTTTTTGATTTCAAGAGTGGGCAGACGCAGTATTCTGCTGAATCTAGCGAATGCCATTATTTACAATCCAACTAAATTCAGCAAATAAAACAAACAAAAAAGAAACAAGTAGCCTATCAAAGGGCTCTACACTGAGAGCATGCACGCAGAGACGCGCAGCCCGTCAAAAAAAACAACAAACAAACAAACAAAAACACTTAGCCTATCTACCAATTCACCAAACTTAACTTTCCGCGCCCAAGAGAAAAGAAAAGGAAACAGAGATCTGAGCTACTTCAAATAAGTTATTCTATTCCGTCCATGCCAACGCGGGGCTCAGAAATCTCTGTGGTCATAATCCCATTCACAAACTGCGGTTAGTGCTGGACGCGCGGTGACCACCTGCAGCTGGAAACACGATGGAGTAGCAGCCTGCCTGCCTGCCAGGGCAACTTGTTGCTTCAAACTGTGCGAAAACGCCCCACCTTATTACTTAACAACCCTCCCACTGCCGTCATGGAAATGTAGTTTCTTTGAAAGAACAAAGTCGTCGTCACTTTAGCGCTGATGAGGTAAAAGGACTTCATGTCCGGGTTTGGTGCTGGGCGTGTCCTCTGAGTGTTTCTCCCACAACTCAAACAGCTATGCCATTAACAAAACTACTAAACTTCTGTTGGAGCTCTGTGGAATGCAGTTATGAATTCATTGTGACCCTAATTTACTGTTATTTTACATCCTACTGCAACACTATAATGTTTAATGCTATTGGTTATAGGTCTGCTTTTTATTAAAGAACAAACCAAGTGAGACTTTGAGTGGTAGTTCATTAAAGTTTAGCTCCCCGAAAATCTTGAACGTTTTAATCAGTAGTTTTAAAACCATAATTTATCCGCACTGTTCTTACTTTCTATTCTCTTTTCATTTAAACTACATGCTGGCTCAACTAACTTGCTTTTCGCCTGTACAGGCAGTGCTGTAGCGCTCTCTAGTGGCAGATTCAGCTCAGTGAACTTGTACCTGTTGAGCATGTGGAAAATGACATGAATGACACAAAGCAACTATAGATGATGATGAATATACTGTATTATTAGTGCTGAAATGATTAGACATCGATCGACAGAGAATTAATTGACAGAAATGTTAAGAAATCACTTAACAGAGTATTCAGTTATCACACAAAAAAAATACCAAACATTCTCTGTCTCCAACTTCTCAGCTGTGATGATTTGTGGATTTCATGTCTTTTATCATTTTAAAATGAATATGTTTGGGTATTAGACTGTTCGCCAGACAAAACAATCAATTTGAAGACATCAGCTGGGGCTCTGGGAAAATAGTCATTGACATTTTTCACTATTTTATAGAATAAACAATTGATAAATTAATCAATAAAATTACAGATTACTCAATTATAAAAAGAATCCTCTCTATATGACAACAGCGTACTGACAATTCATTGTGTTTGTTGGTCTAATGCTTTTATACTACATGAATTTCTTCCTGCTTAAATAAAGGATTAACTAGCACAGAGAACTACTATATGATTATGGGGTGTATGCTTTTTCCATTTTCCTTTAGCACTTCAGAATGAAGTTTCCTTCATTTACTGTCTCATTTGCATGAGTCAATTTCTCTCTGAATTCTATGGAAAGATTAGCCAAACAATTAACAGCTGAATTAACCAATTACGGACAGGAAGATTGGTGCCAGTGGGGTGATGTCATTCTTCACTTGCTCATCAGTTCGGCTGATTCAGGATATTTTTCACTTTAATGGGAGGTGATTTTATCTCATATTTATCCATTTTAGGCACACATGTCTAGTTATCTTAGTTGTTCAAACAAAACCAACCACTTTGTTAAATGTTCTCTAATATCACCTTGCATTCTCGTTACATTGTGAAAGAGAGATTTCACCACAACTCCAGGAAATCCCCAGATAACCTACAGTAAAGAGACAAGCTCATGCAAGTCCATACAAGCCCATAGAGGGTTTCTACTAATCTCCTGACACTAATGACATGTCACCATTGTACAGTATGTGTGTGTATACTTTGTACAGTTCCTATTATTACAAAACTGCACAACTCCATTAAGCTCCAGCATGTTAACTTGATGCCTTTTCTCTTCCTCTAAAAGGGGCCTGTAATTAATCTATTCACACAATAATAAATGCTGGGTGATGATGCTTTTGAAAAACCTAACAACCTTTTGACATATCACAGTAGGAAAAGCACAGATGTAAATAATAAAATGAATGCTTTAGTGTCAGGGTTCTGGTATTGTGCATGCCAGCTCTCTGTCACACTGACGAATTGTATAGAGCCATTATTAATGTTATTACTAGTGTGCTTTGCCTACTATGACAAGTCAAAATGTCTGCTGTTTAAAAGGCCTGTATTTAACAACCCTTCAATATGTGACATAGTGTATTTAACCTGGATTCACTTGGTATATGTATTTAATATTTTGCTTAAACCAGGGAAGTGAACTCACCAAACCTAAATCACTGCATCTTATATTATTGGTGGAGTAATTATAACAAGTACATAAAATATTTTAGTAGAATAAGGTATTTATTGTGTGTATTGTGTCTTTATTATATATATTATAATTTTTGGATGCTTTACATTATATTGTTGTACTATTTGTGCCCAAAATGTTTTTACCAGGGGGATGATGAAGGGCAAAGATCTTGAAGTACACTGATCATCACCATGTTAAATGAGAATAACAAAATGCATTTAATAAAGTTTATTATATGAAATGTTTACAGACAGATTCCATAGGATAGATGTGATAATTAGTGGCAACAAACCCCATCATAGTCAGAAAATAGATGATTAAAGTGTTGTTTTAATAACACAACCATATATTACCATATATTTAAACTTAACATCAGTCTTGTGTCTTTCAATCATTGCAGACACTTGAAGAATCTACACAGAAGCAGAAGAACTCCCAGACAGTAATATTGTCACTTCAGCGCTCCAGTGCAGCACAGTCAAAGATGGTGAACACCAAGTCCTATAAAAAAGAACGGTAAAACAGACGTGTGATTATTCAGGATTTATATTTCCTAAGTTGTAAGCAGCTCAATTTCATGTGCCTTCAGATTAAATACATTGTTATCTGGATTGAAACTCCAGATACAAATAAAAATCCTCAGCAGAAAATCACCCATATGACGTGTGTGTATACACCCATTCCATTTACTGTATATCCAGTCTATAATTGACCATAATTAGAGAATAATAATAAATAATTAGAGCTCAACCCTTTTCTGTTATTGAAGCTTACTAAAATGCCCGTAATGAAAGTGAACTGACTGTAAACCTTTGTCGAGACGTCATGGACCGGTCTGCGCAGACATTTCATGCCAGCCTCAGACCCAGATGCGCCTGACTTCACAGATCAAGTGCACAGGATCAAACATCCACAGAGCACTGAACATTTTTCATAATCTGCATCATAAACCCTGTTTAATCCTGTGAAATGACCCACTGAGTGACCCTTTAGCCAGAAGTCCGTTTGAAAGCATCTCATCAGTGTTAGTCTGTTTTCCCTTTTCTGTTTCATGTTTGGGCTGCAGTGACTCAGACTCTGGCTCCGTGGATATACAGTACAGTAGATAGGTGTTCAGTTCTGTGCTATGCATTTAGTTCTAGTTATTTTTGAAAAGGACTGAAAAGACAGTCTAATCTATCAGTACATACAGTACATTACATGTCCATATTCATGTAACTTTTTATAGTACTAGCTGTTTGTGAAATTTCTACATAGTACTAGTGTGTCCCCCAGATGGAATTGTGGGTGGTAAAAGGTTAAGTGGTTACAGTAAAACTATTAACACTGCTACTACTACTACAACTTGTACCTTCTCTATTCACAGATGAGAAGGTCACTCGCATTTTGTAGTCCGTTAAAAGTACAGATAATGTACAAACAAAGTCTTGCAAATCTGTGCAAACTGATTTAAGGTACATGTAGTATTTTTTATATAAATGAATCTTTAACAGATTTATTTCCAGACACTGGTATACTTTCCCATGCACAAATGAGACAATTGATATGAGACTCTGCAGTCACTGCAACAAAGGTACAGTCCCAATGACAAAAGATAAATCCCTGTACTTTCTACCAGATGTTTCACTGCACTTCACTTTGTGTCCCACCAGATTTAATTCCACTAAATTGTTTCATGGCACAAATAAATATCAGTACATCTTTATGGTCGTATTTGAGTCTCATTGTGTTGAACTTATTCAGACCGTTTGTCTCGTCTTACCCCGTGACATTTCTCTGACATGATGATGAAGAGCTGCCTCAGAGTGACACCCAGATTCCTCACTTCACTGGTGTAAGCGCAGCGCCGCTGTCTCAGGCCTTCCACCAGGGAGATGTAGGTCCTCATTTTGTACATCACACAGGCATTCTGGCAGCATGAGTAGCAATTAGTGTCCCCGTGCGTGATTTACAGTGGAGGTTTTCAGTCAAAATACCAAAGATGTTAGTGTAGAAAAGTTTGGGGCAGACAGATAACTCAAAACAGAGTCTGAAAGAACATCGACTAAAAGTACTGATCAGAATACATATTTTCTTGTGATGTTAGTTCTTTGACTGCAGGGTTAAGTACAGTATGAATGCTATCTTCAAATGTAACTTTGGTTGCCTTTCAAATATTCCAATATAATAGCATTCTGATTCACAATAAATAGGTTTTTGTTACAGTCATGGGGAATTTGAAGTCATACTTACATGGACATCAAGGTAGAGATCTGGCATGTGTGCCATGCAGAAACTCTGGATAAAAAAAATATGAACCATGAAGTTTAAAAATTCACCATTGGCAGGATAATCTAATGCAGTTTTTATACCCATCTAACCATACTCAGATAAATCACAGGCGTCTCACATTACTAAATTAGACCCAGCTAAAATTTGTTCACATTTCATTTGATTTGAGGGGATTAAACTAATGAATGAAGGAATAAAATAACTACTATCTCCAATGTGGTCCTTAGTACAATATATACAACTTGATATATATACAACACAGAACAAGTAAAAATACAATATGGCACACAAGACCATTCAAGAATAGATACTAAAAACAACTTTAGAGTTAAATTTAATAAATACAGAGCAAAAATCTATAAGCTGACTTACAGTTTCAGGGTCCGTCTTTAAATAAGCAGCCCACTGGGAGAGCTCTCGTGCCATGAATAGTACCTTGGTGTAGCATGTTGGTGGGTAGAAGGGGTAGCTCAGTACCAATGGCACCAAAGACCAAACAAGCAGCAAGTGGTTAAAGATCGCCATGGCTCACTGACACCCAGTGCACAGGGTCTTTGTTTGTTTGTGTCACCAATGCACACATGCAGCCACGTATGCATGTGGACAGATTTTAACACACCCCCTGTTTACTCCAGAATAATTATGCAACGGCAGAGGAATGACAGGCGGCAACCCATTGTGTCAGAAAAGCCAGCACTGATCTTTATGGACAAATCAAAGCGGGGTCGAGAAGACAGTGGGCTGTGATTTTTGTCCAAAAGTTTTAATACTGAAAAAACATAAAAAGTAATTTGCCTTAGGGCAGCTCAGGAAGGGAGGACTATTCAGCATAGTATTCTTTTTACTTAAGTAAAAGTGCAAAAGTAAAAGTGCATTATTATCATTATGCAGAATGGACAATTTCTGAATAATCTGTAGTCTCTGTAAATATAAAGAGTCGGTCTAGACCTGCTCTATATGAAAAAGTGCCCTGAGATAACTTTGTTATGATATGGCGCTATATAAATAAAACTGATTTGAATGTAATTGAATATTGTCTGATAGCGTACGAACATACTGCATGATGATTTACAAAACATGACAGTGACTTTAGTTTACTCCAATAGCCACAGTCTCAAAATCCCAACTCAATATAAAACATCTTTGTAATGAAATTGACCAGACAGTCCTGAGGCCAAAAAAGGACCCAGATAATTCAAATGTTTGATATTTATACCATAGAAGGTATTTAAACCTTTATTGTATTGGTGCAGGTGTGCTGCTATTGTGTATTGCCATTTCTTCAATCTCTGAAGAAGCGAAAAAGATAAGAAAGATAAGGATCACGTCAACAAAGAGTTGCTGTGGGCACTAGCCACAGAGTATTACATTTCAAATGTTCATACCTAAACATTATGTTTGTTCGGTTTATCTTCATTTTACCAAGCAACTTGGATACAAATGAGTATTCTGAACACTTGAGCAAGTAACTTATATGTGTAAAATAATTCCAGGAGTAAAACTACATATATTTGCTGCAGTAAAATAAAGAAAATAAACCTCAAGTATAAAACATGTTGAAATTTGTATTAATACTGGCCACTAGATGGGGCTAATTTTACAGATTTAAACTCTTTAACTTCAATTAATTTCAGTTTTATTTATGTAGCGCCATATCATAACAAAATGATCTCAGGACACTTTTCATATAGAGCAGGTCTAGACCGACTCTTTAGATTTACAGAGAGAGAGAGAGAGAGAGAGAGAGAGAGAGAGAGAGAGAGGGAGAGGAGCTCAGTGCATCATAGGAAGTCTCCCGGCAGTCTAGGCCTATAGCAGCATAACTAAGGGTTGGCTCAGGGCTCACCTGAGTCTTTTAGAGACTCTAGGAACCACAAGGAACCCTGCATTCTGGGAGCGCAGTGCTCTAGTGGGGTAATAGGGTACTATGAGCTCTTTAAGATATGATGGTGCCTGACCATTAAGGGCTTTGTAGGTGAGGTAAATCTTCCTGAGCATTCTTTAAGTCCATCATCCTTAAGCATCATGTTTAAGTTCTGCAAATAGTTTAAATTCATTTATTCAAATCTGAATCTGATCAAAGCAGGACTTATGTATGACTGAATCTCTTTACAGGAAAAAAAAAATTATCCTCACTCACATAACTTGGACAACATTGGCACATGCTGAGGCCTCCTGCATGTTACTCCATCTCTGTCCAGGTGTGATGTGACATTGTCATCGCTCATCTCATCTAAAAGAGCAGCACACTTCCTAATGCTGCCAAACGCCCGCTAGGACATTGGCCTGCTTTTGAGTGATGCTAGTCACCTCTCATAGCGTGCCTTTGAGAGTTGGAGGTCTGTCTCCTCCCTCTGTATGAAGATGGATGGCCCACATTGAGTGTGTCTTGGCATGACGGAGAGGCATAAAGAGGAAGAAAATGTGCAGTGTGCGCTGTAAGCATATCTCTGGTCCCACAGTCCCACCACACAGCCATTCTCCTCTCGACCTTGGCCTGCGTGCTCTACTTAATTGGGGTGTCTGTGGCTCAGGAGGTAGAGTGGGTTGTCCTGGGTTGATCCCAGGGTTGGTGGCTCAATCCCCATCTCCTGTCCACATGTCCTCGGGCAAGACACTAAACACTAGCTCTCAATAGAGGCCAGCACCTTGCATGGCAGCTCAAATTTTTTTCAGCTTTTCCAGACTGAAAAAAAATTATTTTTAAGTTGTGACATGCTATTTTAATAATAACTTTATAGAAGAGTGAGGTCATAATGATATAATCCAGACCTTTATGAGATGATAAGTAAAGTAAATTTGGGCAACACTTACTCTATATCTGTGCTCACAGGCTGCTCGAATAAAAAAATCCTAAGACCTATATGGTATACAATGCATTTTACTATGTAAAAATATTAAAGTTAATATTAAAGAATATTATATTGATGCCTAAGGAGATAGAAAAAGAAATACCAAGCACAATATGGTCGGTATAGACTCACAATAGAACACCAGAAAGATATTACTGTCCATTATTGCCCCTGCATAATGACTATTTCCATATAACTTTAAAGGCTATTATGAGAGAGCAGGCTCAGCTTGTCTATAAAGAGACTGTCCCTCACCTGGGGGCTACCCTGCCTAGCAAGGTAGCACACCGGTGTCAGCTCTGGGGGGCGCTGTTCTAAAGCCGACCATGCCCTCTGACCCCATGGTGGCAACGAGAGAGAAAAAATAATTCCCAGCAGAGATAAAGTATTATAAGTTTACAAAATTTAAAGTGATACTTGATATGAAAAGATCAGCATTAGGTCATTGTTAATACTTCACACGCGCATGTGTTCTGTGGGAATAGGCTAATTGATTAATGTAATTGGTCATCGTGGGTCATTGATACTATGACAATCACTTCTTAATTTTAGGGTAAAACCAAAAAGAAAAACACTGCAGTGGCTGTATCGTGACTCTGCGGTGCTTAACTGACTTTACAGTGAACTTGTAATTGTGACAGGCACAGCAGTCTTTCTGTAATATTTCTAAAATATAATATTCCAGTAAAGATTTTAAGGTGTAATGTATTTGGTATCTCTCTGAAAATGCATTAGGGAGTAGGCTACAACTTTGAATGAGTGAGTGCTAACGACGGGGAAACATCAGCCTGACCACCAGCCTATGAAACGTGCCTCTCCAGACGCACCGTGGTGGCCAGCGCATTATACACAGGCGGCGATGTGGAGGTCAGTCGCTCAGCAGTGCAACGCGCCGAGCAGTTTTCCCCCATAAACCCTATCTCTGTTCCCTTTGTCCTCTTGTCTTCCAGAAACAAGGGATTTCGCATTGCATTCCGTCGGCACATCCGGCAAGTCACGTCTCGCTGTGCGGTTCCATTTCTTCGGGTGGCAGGTGTCCCGGTGCGTCATAGTCCGACCACCGGACAAGTGATGCTTTGAGGTGCGCTGTTGCTCCCCTGGCGCTTCACATCTCTGCAGCAAACCGGGATTGGAAATGGTCCTATGCTCAACTAACCGGCGGCGCTCAGAGGTAGGTGCCCACAGCTGTCCTGCATGGATGCAGGGGGGTAGGCTACTTTCTATTCAGGGCATGTTTCTCCCATTTGATCAGATAAGGGCTCCGGGCGAGCACAATGTCCTCTGCGGGGAGCTCAGCATTGCGGCTTCCCGCACTAGTTTTTGAATATTTCATTTAACCCAAGAGGGATATTCAGATATGCTTTGATGACCTTATCATGCAGTCTAGGAATGACATTCATGAAAGGGTTTCCCCTAGCGGATTGAATGTTGCGACGATGACTTGAAGTTTGCCTATGAAATGCATCTCATAACTCCAGTCATTCATTCCCCTTTAAGATATTGCTATGGAACAAGCTGCCATTCAGTTTAAAGGATACAATAGCAAACCACATAGTGATATGAATATTGTTGCATCATAGGAGATTATATTAAAACTTAAAATAAACTTACTTTCTGACACCTGCAAGTCCCTATAGCATGAGGCTATTAGAGGAATATAATATTGTAAGATGCACACATGATTTACTAACACGCCTATCATTAAAAATACAAATGTATTTAGTGAGTTCATATTTAGGCTGTTATATTTCATGAGGCAGCAGATTTTCTTGAGAAATTGAGTGGGGGGTTTTTGTCTACTAGTGGAACAAAACGTAGTAACTCATGAAATCTCATGTCCTGAAGAGGGCAGCCTGAGAGATTCCATTTACAGTACACAACACTAGCAAACTGTAAATCAAAAGCATCCAATTTTGTGCTCTTAATGGGAAAACTGATCATGCCATTCATCACACATGCACTGTAGATGGTGCTCCTCTGGGATGAGTTTCTGATTTAAATATACATATTAAATAATTAATAAATGACAGATGAGGGTAGGAAGAAAAGGAAAGGAAGCAGGAAGGAGACCTGCTTATGTAAAAAAAAAGTAATGAAAGTCATCCCTCCTCTGTTAACTAATCAAGTTGATTTCTAATCAAGTCCTTAACATTAATGTTACTTCTGTTCTGCTACCATTGCAGGTCATTTAACATGCAAGCAATGGGTTTTTTTTGCTTTTAGTATCTTAATAGAAAAATCTGTGAGATGTGTTAGATGCTGTGTAGGAGCTGCTCATGTCTGTTCTACGTTTTCCTCCCTCCCTCTCTCCCTCCCGCTCTCTGTCCCCTCCTTCCCTCATTCTGCTGGTGGTGTCATGTTTTCCTGCCTTCCCTCACAGGTTAAACTCTCAGCTAACAGAGGGTCACAGCCACAAACACATCACCCACCCTCCTCCTGGCTGGCAAGAGTCATCCGTCTGCCTGCTTTTATCTAAACAGCAGTGAAGACAGACAGGAAACTTACACTGTAGTGGTTCTCCCTGTGTGTGCATGCGTGTGTGTGTCAGTGCTTCAGTGTCATTAGTGTTCCCACAAGCCTTTCACTGTGTGTGTGTGTGTGTGTGTAATGATGTGTGGTCGTGTCAAGGTGGAGAATTAAGAGGAAGACAGGACCTGTTCAAGTCAGCAAAACCGAGCTGCTGTGTATGTGCGTGTCAGGGTTGAGCAGTCCAACACGTGAGACCAAGTGTGTGTGTGTATGGGTGTGTGTGTGAGGGGCCAGTGTTGACCAGGCTATGAGTGCGTCTCAGAGGGAGAGGCCGTTCGATGCTGAGTTGAGCTAAGGGAGCAGAACAGCAGAATCTGTAAGAGGAGCAGCCATGGGGCTCGGACAGTCCAGCAAGGCTCCGGTCACCGATGACACAGACGAGGGTGAGTAATAAAATATCCCAAACTATTCTTATTTGACTTTTCTTCTTTTTGTGTCTCTACTTTTGTGGCTCGAATCTAGTGAAGATAAACAGGGAAGGTGCATAAAACAAAGCATGACATGACACAAGTTGTAATTCACCACCAATGATTGCCTTAGGGAGTCCCAGGGTGTTTTTTGCAGCCTTATCAGTGGGTTAAATTATTCCTATTACCTACTAAAATTAAGTGCACTTACAGTAAATGGTTGGACTGATGTAATGCTGATTAAGTCTGGCACTAATCGTTCTCAGCAACAGAAAAGAGAGAATACCCTTTGCTGTATCCACAGTTTGACTTTGACTTTTATATGACTTTGATACAGTAGACGGTATAGAATAGAGAGTTGTTTTCTGGAACCCTCCTGGACATTTTTTTCTAATGTTGGCTTTGGTGGTGAAGTCTTCATATTTATGATTATTGAAAATTGCTTGAATCTTGCCAGGCCCATTATCTTAAACTCTTTCAGACTGGTCTCCATCAAGGTGGCCATCAAAAGGAGTTATTACTTTGATTGGCAAAGCTCTGGGTTTGAATTTATTTCCCTTTTTTTGACCTGAGTAGATAATACAATGCGAATTTATTGATCTGAGTCAGTCTCTGAAATGAATTCCACTCTGGCTGCACCCAGAGGACTTCACATAAGTCAGTGTTACATGATTAAGTGATGTAGTCATAAGGGAAGTGGCTTTCCCAGGTTTTTCCTCACTGTAGAGGAAATAGTATTTTTCTGTGTACCTGGTATCCTGGATGATCTGATACAGTTGTTTCTTTTCATAAAGTTGCAAACTGTAATATATATTTTCATTTTAACCCATTTGACAGGTTAATATTCCATTAATTATCATTAGAATTTTCTTTTATTTGTTTGTCTGTTGAGATAAGTATTTCACTATTATGTGACAAACCAAAATTATTGTTTTGCCCTGACTGTGTCAAATGACTGCAGCGCACCCTAATGAAATCCACAACTGTGGCTTTCTCTTTTTCACTGGAGGCAACCTCTATCAAACAGGAAATCATTATTCATGGTTAACCTTGCTGCTTAGTCATCTGGCGTGCTGTTCTGGAAATGTCACTCATAACCGAGCTTCTCTGAACTCTGAGTTAATGCAACGGCGCACCTTTCTGACTTCTCCCTCACAAAACAGCGTGGGCGATTTCACCGAGGGCAAGGGAATAATAAACCAAGAGACACATGGTTTTGAATTAGACTCACTGGAAACCAAGTAATCACCTCTCTGATGAAACGCAGGCAGGATTCTCCTTTTGAGGTTGGAGGAACCAGACGGGTCACTGCATGTTGAGTATACATCATGCACTCACCCTTCTGAGTAGCAATAAAGATGCAAATTGAGTTTTCCCTTTACACTTCAGGAATGGTAAAGGTCGCTTCGAGGTAATATTGGGCACCGAGGTTTGTTTGTTTGTTAATTCAACAGTCCATCCATCCATCCATCCATTATCTATAGCGCTTATCCTCAGAGGGCCGTGGGGGAGCTGGAGCCTTTCCCAGGTGACATTGGGCGAGAGGCGGGGTACACCCTGGACTGGTCGCCAGTCAATCACAGGGCACATAGACACAGACAAACATTTACGCTCACAGTCACACCTACGGGCAATTTAGAGTCATCAATTAAACTAACCTGCATTTCTTTGGATGGTGGGAGGAAGCCTGAGTACCCGGAGAGAACATGCAAACTCCACACAGAAAGGCAAATATTATTAATGTACATAAATGCTCCGAGGTTAGCGAATGGTGATTTTCATTTGTAGTTCCTGAGCAGCTAAAAAACTACATGAGAGTTTGAAATATAGTTGGTGGCAGAGTTGGTAAGAACATTTTACTTGTTTTCAAAAATGGTCCTTGAGGCCTTTAATCCTTATTTTACGTTTAGATTGTGGTTGCATAGCATAGCACTACCATCAGGCCATGTTTGCAAAAATTTGTCTCTCTCCCGTATTTTGCACACAGAATATTTAAACTGCCTGTGCAGCGTGGCTTTTTCGAAGGATTTAGCTGAACATAACAGTTTCACAAATACACAAATGAATATGAGATTGTAATGCCCTACCCCTAATCATTTAATGCCACTTTTGTGGCATAAACTCCTCTTGTACTGTTATAGCAACATTTTAATTTCTGTTCATTTGTTTGTAGTCTCTATTGTAAATGCATGTTAAAAAAGGCAAATGGATACAATGCAGCCTAGACATAAATATTTTTCAAAAGCAGCAGCAACAAAAATCATCTAAAAAAAAACAATTAAACAATACAAACAATCTTGTAATTGTGGTTGCAGAGTGGTAAATGTTAAAACAAAATTTCAGAAAATAATCAGAATTTATCCTGAGAATAGATTTACAGACTATTTTCCTTGCTGGCGTCAGTGCAGAGACAGATGCATATTTTGTAGTTCACACTAAACCCATATTAGTTGATTTGTGTGTGCATGAAGGTGAACTATGTCAAGACATGTTTATCTCCTCTGAGGGTGATGTGTGTAACACATTGGTCCCTGTGTGCCACATACGTTTTCCGCTTTGTGTAACCAGGAGCCTCTGGTTAATGGACAGGCCCTGTTTACTGCTGATCATGCTTTATTCACATTGCAGTGGCACATGGACCCATGGGGTTGTCTTTCAGTTGTCAGAGCAACAGCGTGAGCACTGATGTTCCCACGTTGGTGGGTCCTTAAGTGATTTACAGGTTTCTGTGTGAGAGGCGGTACAACAAAACTGTGCATCACAGCGAGAATCTGGTCAGGAGTGAGACGCAGACACATCTTGGTTAGTCTACCGAGTCTCAGCTGGTTTAGTTCCCTCCTGCTGTCTGTTATCACCTACTGTGTTTTGATACAGCCAAACTCATGATTTATTTGCCCTTCATTTACATATTTGTCTATTTCTGTTGTCTGACAACTGAATGACTACAACACATCGCTCCATGGAGTGAGATGTTAATCAAATCACTATTTTATTATTGTGAATTAATGTGCCACATAATGATGAACATGAACACTGTAGTTTATTTTGAGTCAATCCCACATACATTATCCTGCTGCCAGAAATACTCACTATAGCACCAAATGTGTTTTATTCCACTGCTGAAAATAGTCCCCAACAAAAGTACTATTTACTCCTGTTTGAGTAGCATCTACTAGAAACTACTGTGCTCAGCTGTTTACTGAGCTATTTGTTTTTAGGAAATTACTGAGTCTTTAAAAAAAATTGAGCTATCTATTTGTGCCCCGTTTTTAAAGATGTCTTCAGTAGCAATGATTGTGCTTGGGGCTGAGTGCAACAGCCTGGGGAGGGAAGTTGGAAATTGTTTAGAGACTGACTAACACGTTGTTGGTTTTGGTCTTTTCATGGGATTTGTTGACTATAAGAAAAGTATAGAATAACGCAAGCTTCATACTTCAAAATGAGTGATCACAGAAAGAGTCAGAGGCGACAGAAAGCTTTCTTCTTAGCTTTACTGCCACACAAACTCTGACCAGCTTCTGGATGCCAAAAACACACGTCTGAGTAGCCACGAGGAATATGCATATTATTTATTTATTTACATATATTTCGTCATTTGCACATGTCCGCAAGGGCCGGTGTGGACTTCTCTGCAGAAACTCACATGCTGCCCAAAATATATGAGCAGTATGAGTACAAGGAGAACCACCTGTGTGTCTGTTTTTAGTGTGGATGGAAGGGGCCAAAACGGAGAGCAAAAATTTTACTGTTGGCTTAGTGTGGACATACTCAGAGACAGAGATGCAGACGACTTCTGACAGACCAGACAGAGAAAGAAAGGCATATACACACATTACAGTACAGTCGTACAGAATGTGAGGGACTGTGTGAGACTCAAACTGAACTTGCGTGATTGCTTCGATCCAAACTGATTAGCATGTGTCAGTCAAATTCCAAATGACTAGCAGATGAGCTCCTTGGCCAGATGATTTCCTCAGTTAGTTTAAGCCATGGAAAGGCTGTCAATGTGTCAATTCCACTCATGTGCAGATTTCAATAATTACACGCTCTGTTACTCATGTGTCCATCATCTAACACAGCACATTAAATCATTCAAAGTTCTGCTGGTAAAATATGACAGTCTCCATCTCACTCCCTCTCTTTTTGGGTCTTCCTTCTCTCTCTCTCTCTCTCTCTCCCTTTGTATGACTGCCTCTCTCGTTCTCTCTGCGATCACAGAACTCTGCCCTCTCATCCACGGCCACAGCGGTCTCTCTCAAAAACCCATCAGAGTAGAATCTCCGAGTAGCTCAGCAGAAAAATGACCATGTTTATCTGGCGTGTGTCTGTGTGTATGTTAAGTATAAACACTGTTATCAGTAAGTCTATGCGTGTGTGTGTGTGTGCATTATATGCAGGCCTCATATGGTCCCTATCAGAGGCAGTTGTGTAAACCCTCCAACACAGATAGTGTGAGAAGGGGAAGTGCCAGTGATACGTGACTAACAGAGCATAACATTAACTGTCACATCCAATAGATTTAGTGACTGCATGCAGAATGAGAGAGAGTGTGTGTGTGTATGTGTGTGTGTGTGTGTGTGTGTGTGTGTGTGTATGCTGTCTGTTGCACAAAAAGCAGGTAATGCTTTAAGTCAGCACTTTATGTCCGATGTTCGTGTGTATTTTTGGGAAAGATTGTGAATGCAATGTGAATATATATGTGTGTGCATCTGTGTGTGTGTGTGTGTGTGGTCAGATGAGTGCAGAGAATGGGCAGCAGCTGTTCCATCCTCTGGGAAACAGCAAAGAGGGAAAACTGTCTGTCCTGGTTGTCATGGCAGCAAGAAACAAACAGCCCCATCCGGTTCAAATTGGCGATAAATGTTGCTGATAGATGGATGGGAGAGTGAGATAGGGAGTTAAGCTCTGGTTCAGGTTGTGTGTGTGTGTGTGTGTGTGTGTGTGTGTGTGTGTGTGAGTGAGACACAGAGAGAGTAAGACCATGAGCTAAAAATGTCTTTTGTTCGGTGGAAAAACATGAGACGATCATAAAAGACGTCTTTGTGCTGAAGCTTTTAATTCTCTGCTGTATAATGTCATTGATCTGTGGTTGCCCTGGAGACCTCCATCTGCTTCAGCTTGACTGTCTGCATTGTTCAAATGAGTTCAAAGCAAACTTCACAGTGAACCTACTGTAACTGCACTGGCACTTCATTCATCTGTTTCCATTTATAATGACTGGATGACCTTGTTTTCCTTCCTGAAATGGTTGAAGTTTCATTTGATTTCTATAGAAGCTTGTATCTACCTGTAACACATTTTCATATTGTGTATATTTTCTTCTTCATTAGCTGGCATGTACAGCTGACGTATTTAAATAAACAGCAAAAATTAGTATCTAGTGTTGATCTTGTAAAGTTGGTTTCACTTTGTTTTAATATTGCGGGAGAAAGAATACTGCAATTAAAAGAAAAAAAATATTTTAAATTTCAGTTTTTAATT
Source organism: Maccullochella peelii (assembly GCA_002120245.1). NCBI lineage: Eukaryota > Metazoa > Chordata > Actinopteri > Centrarchiformes > Percichthyidae > Maccullochella > Maccullochella peelii. The sequence continues at coordinate 129,086 of LKNJ01000089.1, read as the reverse complement.
TAGTATAATTTTTGGGGGGATTTTCTGCTCTTCTTTCTCACAGTCAATTTCGACCACTTCCAGATCCTGAGGGCAATAGGAAAAGGAAGCTTCGGAAAAGTAAGTCCAAGTGTTTTCTTTACAGACTGCAGAAAGAAAAAAAAGATGTACCCATGTTACTCAGAAATGAATTACTGTGTTCTAGTACCCTATGCAAAACAACGACACATGAAAGACATACACACTAGAAAACCAGAACTGACACACAAACTAACACACATGCCAAGAGTACATTAGTGTTGCTCAAGAACCCACTTATTCAATAAGTTAAAAGACAAAACAATATATGTATGAGTGATTCGATAATAAAAAGCCAATCACAAGAGAAACAAGACCAATAAAAATAAGCAATGATGTGAAACAAATATATGAAACAAAACACATCCAATATCACAGAATAAAAGCAGATATCACATGTCGTTCATACGTTTCATGTGATCCTAGACCTGCAGCTACTGATTAGTTTCATTACTGATTAATTTGCTTATTTCCTAGATTATTCACTTGATCATTAAAATTCCAGATAATAGTCCAAGGTGATATCATGAGATTTCTTGTTGTGTCCGACCAACACTCCGAAACCTAAAGTTATTGACTTTACTATCACATTAGATAATAAATGGCAGCAAATCCTCACAATCTAGAAGCAGGGAAAGTTAAGCATTTCTGCTTAAAAAAATGACAAAATAGCTGCCGATTATTTTTCTGTCAATCGACAAAATTGTAGATTTCCTGAAAGAGGCATGTGAACATTAGGCGCATCATGTTGTTACACAAAATATACCATGTCCCCTCTTTGTCAGTACAATATTATCACACACAGTCTAGTGAAGCCGTCCGGTTTAATTTGCTTGAGACCGAGCAGCAGCTCCACGGAAACAAATCTGAGGTGATAGTTTCCTCTTGCTATTAAGCCACATAGTGCAGAGTAATTCACATCAGCGCTTACAGCACATGTAAGCACAGAACACGGACCCACAAAGCATCTCGATCTGTCCAACAACAGATAAGCAGTCTAATCACAGTAGATGGCAAGCTGTTCAATGGGACGAGTGATGCGACCAGGGTTTGGCTGATTAACTGTGCCAGCTGGTCCACAGATCACTCTCTTAGATAGCAGTAATCACTGGCTTATTGACGCTTGTAGCACAGAAAAGCACGGCTACAAATAAATATGGGATATTACCCCGCTGCATATGGAAAATAGTGTCTATTCTCAGACACATTGTCAAAAGGGGGTAATCACATACAGTTTGATATATACACGCAATAACAGCTACCCAGATTGCACCAGATGTTATATTCTAAATTTTCCTGCATCACATCAGAGTCATGCTATTTACTTTCAGTGCTGATTGAAAGCTTTTTTTATGCAATTTTGAAAGAAATGTCTTCAATCCCTACTGACATGCACCAGTGATCTCTAACGTCTCTAACGTCTTAAGAGAGGATTGCGTTCGTGATCGCAGAGATTAAAGAGAAATCCTGACACACTTCATGTATCCATGTGTCTCAAGCAATAAAGCATTGGACAAACATGGATGAATGATGGAAAACACGCAACAGTATTGTAACATTTTGCAAAAGTATATGTGTCAAACAGAACGCCAGAATTTTATTTTATGAAATCGGGTGAAATGATACATCTCACAAATTTGTTGAGGCATTTTTAAAAGCAAAAAGGGGACACTACACTGTTTTTCTATGTGTTATGTAACATAACTAACCAATGATCATATTGGACAAAACATGGAGGAATGATGCATTTTACTACTTTGTGGCTACATTTTAAAAATTACCTAATTTTGCCCAAGAGGAATAGCGATGTTTATCATATTCATATATATTGGCAATGGGGACTATATTATCATTTTGTGTGGATGATATGTTGGCTGTTTAGAGTTTGCAGAAAGCAATATATGAGTCACTTTTAACAGCCTTGAAAGTACGCAAGCAGAACACCAACAAAGTATTCAGACCGTTTTGACCACAGCAGTGATGGGCTTTACCCTTCTGTGATCTTATCAGGTCTGCATTGTACAGAAGAAGGACACCAAGAAGATGTACGCCATGAAGTACATGAACAAGCTCAAATGCGTTGAGCGGAACGAAGTGAGGAATGTCTTGAAGGAGCTGCAGATCATGCAGAACCTTGAACATCCTTTCCTGGTCAACTTCTGGTAAGCCCACAGTGCTTTAGCGAATACGTATTTGAATGTGTGGTTGCATATGTCTGTGTATCAATTACGTCTGTAAGGTTCCCCGTGAACGACACAGCAAAATAATGACTTTTGCTACTTTTTGAATTCAAACTCAAGACTGCATTAAATGCAGCACTGAGTGACTTTGGCAGAACATACTCTTTGAGTGATTTCCACTTCAGCAGGTCATCTCCACAAAGGCTTGTGTTACGCTGGTTATTACCATCAGCCATAGCAGCCATTTGAATGATTTTTTAGTGCACCCTGTGTCACCCCTTTGATTTTTACGGTGAATGTATCCTGTCCATTAAACCAGTGAATGCACAGACACACAGAGAGACCTATCACCTATTAAAGAAAGCTCTGGATTGAGACTGCAGATGTAGACAGAAACGTGTTGCCCACTGAACACTCTCAAGCATCCAACCACATCATCTCACCCTTTGAAGTTGCTAAAAGGAAAATGTAGTTTGCTCACTGATCCAAGCTCAACCTTTATGGGCACGACCCTCCTCTCTTGGCAGCTTCTCCTTTGCCTCACCGCATTTGGGGTTGTTGAGGAAGTCTTTCCCTCAACACTGCACAAGCTCACTCAAACTCCAGTGTGCTAATCTAAGATGACTCATCAGGTAATTTTCAGCAACTCATTCATCATAATTTGAAAGCCTGAGCTTATTGAGCACCAGGATTCGTACTTTTGAGATGCCTGACAAGTATGGCTTGTTAACTTTCCATCTGAAAGGCGTCATTAATTCTTGATAAGCAGCCACTCTGGTTTTTTCTGTCAAACAGAAAGGCAGAGAGGACGATCCAAAGATGATGAGTAACTACCACGGTCATGTAGTCCAGATTTTAAAAATCAAAGCACATTTATTTTTTAAAATATTATTCAGTACTTCAGCTCTTTTGGGGTTAGGCAGCTCCCTATAAAAAAATCACTGAAAATGTGAACAATTTAATGAGATGGTAGTTTTTCCCCATCCTACCCTTTGTCCTTTGTCCTACTTTTCTATCCTCTCTTCACCTACTTCCCATTTCTCCCATTTTAATTCCGTATATTTTCGAAAGCTACTCTGGCAGAATCAATAGCTGCCTTTTAATTACTAATTTGAGGCAAACAAAACTAAATCCTCCCACGGTGGGAATGAATGCGAAGAGACTAAAGCACAGTAAAAAGAGGACAGGATAGGGAAGGACAGCAAGATGCAGGAAAAGGGAGAATAGCCACAGAGCAGAGAGAGGAGGTATAAACAGAGGAATAGAGAGAAGTGCAGTGTACAGACTCATCAGACAAACAATGCCAGTGCTTGCTTTCTTGCTTGATTGCATGCTGTGTTGGACAAAAAAAAAAAAAGGCAGTTGGAAGCTAATGCGTTTGGCAGTGTAAACCCCCCTGGGTGGGGGTGATTTCCTCTAGAGATGTGCTTGGGTCAGCGCTGAGCCCACTCGCCCACTCTCTCTCTCTCTCTGTCTCTCTCTCTCTCTCTCTGTGTTGAGTTGGCGTAAGTTATGAATGTCCTGAGGTAAGCGCTCAAGGTCAGAGACGGGGAGAGATTACCTGCAGGCATATAAAACGCACTGAGCCAGCTCCATGCAGAAAACCAGGCTTTGTTTTTCTTCTGTCCAGTGTCCTCTTTTCATTCTCCTCCACCTCGTCTTCTCTCACCTTCCTCTTTTTCTTCCTCCTCCTCTACCACCTGCTTCACTTCACTTTCTCTCCTCTTGCTGTCACTGCACTTGCTGCTGGGCATGACCTCAGGTCTCTGTCTGTGCGCTGTGTGCAGAAGCAACAATGAACTTGAAAGACGGGAGCAAGTTATTTTCCCTCCATGCAAAAAGTGTAATATGGAATACTGATTTTGAAGAATTTAAACCTCTGGTATTAAATGTGATGTATGGTCAGTGTATTGATGTACCAGCACTGCTGTGCAAGGGGAGCCCATATTGGCACTGCACTGCGTTACCTCAAAGGCCAGAGATACACTCACAGACAGAGAGAGGGAGAGATGACAACCACCATCAGATGCTGCTGTATTCAGCTTTCAGTCTTGCTGCCTGTTTAACTGTGGATTTTGCCGTTGATTTGTTTGTTGATGGAGGAAATGTCACAGAGGAAGAACTTCTTGAAACTACCTGCTTGCTGTTTGGTGTGATGGATGTGTTGATCACAAACTGTGTAATGCGTTTTCTGTGAGCAGCGCATTTGATTAAAGGTGTCAAGCAGAAGGAGAACAGTAGTGCAGTAATATTTAACAGCACTGCAAAAAAGTTTTGTTACTTACTCATTTTTATATTCCAGAAATGGAATGCTGAAATTGGATCTTGAGGGGAACAACTACAATTTCATACATTTTCATACTGTTAACAAATACATTTTAGAATTGTATTCATCTGTGAAATGTTGTCACTCCCTCAGAAGGTTTTTTTCTTTCTTTCTAGGAATTTGCCCATTGAGCTGGTTTTGTTCAACCACACAGCCAAACAGACGGGATTTACACAAATTTGTACAGATTCAAAACAGTAAATGCTCAACATTAAAATAAAAAAGGGCAGACTAGTGTTAGAATGTGTTATTCAAAAGATTTTCATGCTAATTTAAATTTTTGATAACAACCAAAAAGAGGGAAGGAAATTACATAACTAGAGAGCTTCAATATCTTTTCTCTGTTTTCTTCCACGAGCATAGCCACAGAATAACAATGTTCACTGTCAACTTTTTTCAATGTATGGTTAAGATTTCACAGCTAAACCTGCTTTTAACAAAATCTGTAGGGCACTTCCTTCCATGACATCTCTGCTGCATAACCTCTGCGACAAACACTGCTATGATGTAACATGCTATTGTACAAAAGGTCATTTCGTAACTGTCAAAGGAAAAGAAGTACATTAACAAAAGTCTGAAACATTGTGGAGTAAAGCTTCACTTGCTTCAGGGAGTCAATATTTTGCTCAGTTATTATGTAATCTTACTAATGCATTTTATTTCTACAGAGAGCAAGACATCAGTCATTGTTGTTCCCCATTCATGTGCATTTTTGGCGAGAGAAGAATTCCTCCAAGCATCCTGATATAAAAGGCCTAGTACACCAGATATGTACAGTCTGCTTAGGTATAGGGTACATTTTGAATGGATGGCATGAGCTACAATAAGCTGAATTCCAGACTCCAATATTACAAGTAAGCAATAGTAAGATCTGCTTGTACCTAAGGTACAAACTGCATCCTTGTGTATCTGCAAAATGTGCACATCACATCCTCATTTTACTTTTAACACCGCAGGCATTGCCAAACACTGGAAAGCAGCATGTCAGCATGTCAAGTATTTGGCCTGATGTCAAGGTGACCTGGTGAAATGGAAGATCATAGAATCACGGGTGGTAAGAATAAGAAAACATCCTGATAAAGTACTGTTACTAAGCCTAAATGTTACCTTGATGGAAGTAAAAACATAAGTGGAAAGACCTGTTTAAGTAAAAGCAAAGAGTAGTTCTTTTAAAATATGCTCACTTGCTAAATTACTGGAGTAAGACATCTCTTCACTTGTTAATATAAGCTGAGCTTTAGCGTATATTTTACATGTGACATTTATTTCCCATGTGCTTTTTGTAAGGGATGTGTGTATATATTTTTGCATCCATGCGTGTGTGCTCAGGGGGCATTATACACAGGCTGATGGGAGCTGTCAGTCAAAGGAGGTGCTGGGAGATGAGGTGGGAGGAAGGTCGGAGGGCTGTCGGCATCGATCCAACGTGTCGCAGTCTGGGCAGTCGGCCGGCTGTGTCCGCTTGATGTGTGTGTGCATATATGGGTAGTATGTATATCTAATCAGCGTAATTGCAATACCTGTTTGCCTGGACAACAAAGTCTCGATTAGCCATTTTATTACTGAGGTTCACTGATGTGGATTTTCTGCTGTGGGCATTCAATAGATAGAAGTTAATTAACAAAAACCACTCTACAGTTTAGATTGATGAGATTGAGTTAATTTACCTCATACAAAGTGTTCAGCTTATGGAAGACGCGTTACTGTGAGGGAAAAACAAGTCCTTCTTAAGGAGTCCAATATAATTACATTTAATGAATGGGTACAAGTGATATTCTTCTTTCAGAGAAAGGGTACGTTTAGGAACATTGCCAACATTGCCATTACTTTTAAAGAAGCGAAACAATTCTTTATTTATGCACTTACTGTAATGAAAAATTGAGATTTTTTTTGTTTTATATTGCAATATGAAGACCCGTCTTGCTTGATTTAAGGGCCATAATCTACATAAAACAGGAATAATTTGTGTGTCTAAAACATTTCCCTTCTGTTTGGAAATCGTAGCACTTTCAGTATTATTTGAATTAACCGTGTGGCCTTACATGTCACAACTATTACCTTCAGAAGAAGGAAAATAAGTCTTTTTGTAAGCACACGTTACCATTAGCGTGTGAACCCCTGTGGTTTCTGGAGACTTCCATTACTGAAGTGGCCTGGGGTGACTGTGCCTCTAAAAGCTCCATGTAGGATGCTCTCCCATCAGACTGGCTGCCTGGAGGCCACCAAGAGGTCACATTGAATCGCATGTGTGGCGGAGCAGATACAGAGACTGAAATAAAGATAGAATTAGACACAGAGAGACAACTAAAGGACGAGAGAACAAGCTAACTAGAGAGAAACCAGACGCCAGCAAGGCTAATGTCTGCGCAATTTCCACAAAATGTACAGGTGCTAATCTGCAGCCAGCTGTTCTCTACTCTCTCCCAAAATGCTGGCTGAGGCATCGAGACAACAGCTGCTAATGGACTGAAACGCCGTTAGGGTCATGAAACTTATGGTATACTGCTACTTTTCATGTAAAACACAGCCCATAAAATACTCACAAAAGCTTGCCTGAAAAAAAATATAAACACTGAAAAATCGCATTTTTGTTCAATCTAACCTCATGCATGTTCATGTTTTTTATTTATCTTTGATGCGCGTGTCCATATTGCAGTTGTGCAAACTAGTATGCTACCATATGTTGTTAATCTGGGTGTTAATTGTTCATCGGGTAATACTTAGGGTAACAATTATTATGTGCGCTAAAAGAAAAGTGAGTAACACTGACAAAGTGCAAATTGGATCACTTGGTCACAGCTGCTTAACTGTGATGGCACTATTTTTCTACCTGACTTTTTTTTTTTTAAACGTATTACTCAGGAGGTGAGTTCTCAAGATTGTTTTCAGTTCAGGGGGGAGAAGAAATAGCGCTTTTATTGTCATAGGAGTTAAAAAATTGCCAATTTACACTCTAAGGGGAGTGGACATATTGCTGAAAGAGCATAAAATAGAAAGTTCAATTAGCACAGTCCCAGAGGGATGATGTTGATTTGCAGCTTACATACGGTTTATAGCACAAGAAATGATTATTAAGTGCAATAATGTGCACTTATGCAGATGGTCAAGTGCTGAAGCAGTCACAAAAAATACTTAGGTGTTGATTTTGATACAAAACAAAGTTTCAGCAGCTGGGACTGGCTCTTAAGAAAAAGGTGGCTGGCTCATACAACAGGCTTCTGGGTGGCAGTAAGTATGTCTGGGTACACGCGTGTGTGCTCAATACAGTAATCAGAGTGTACCGTATGTGCCTCACTGTGCGTATGACCATACCGTCGACCCTCTTTATTGCGGCTTTGTTCCTGAGCAACCATGTGAGAGATTGCAGCGAGTCATTCAGTCTTGTTTGCTTGCAAAACAGAACAACTTCCCTCTGACAATGATGGCTAAGCCCCTTGGCTCTCTGATGGAAAGACTTGTGGGACAGAAAACATGGAAACCTCAGCCAAGCATGAGAGCTGGTTTTCTACTCAATTAAACTGGTTTCATGGAGGACTCACGCATACTATCGATTGACTTGATAGACTTCCTGCCCCTCCTCAACCCCAACTCAACTATTCATCCAGTAGTTATATAAAGTACTAATACCTGTCAATTTAATAGTAATATCTATTTTGGCTTTTTCTGTCAATGAATATTGAATACAGTTGTTCTGCTTTATTTTAGCTGATACAGATCCATTAAAATATTTCCAGATCAGTCCGGATACCAATCCTTAGGAATGGCTCTAATAAAGTTGAAATGAAATAAATAATTACATCATTAAATAGTGAATAGTTAATACTAATAATGAACTAAATAATAATTAACAAATCAAAATAGGTGATTAGTGATGAAATTGTCTCATTCTATACATTACATACTACGAAAATTCAATGACTGATTGTTTCCTGGAAGAAAACAGTGTTTGTCTGCCAAGAAAAAGAACAATTAAAGTCCAGCTTGTGTCTCCTAAATGTTTGTGACAGCAGCCTCTTGGATTCTTTAGTACCTTTACTACCTCTGCTGAGTTAGAGGTATTTACACTATGTGTGTGTGTGTGTGTGTGTGTGTGTGTGTGTGTGTGTGCGTGACAGAGGGAGAGGGTAGAGAGACACTGAGGTAGACTGAGGGAGAGAGAAAGAGTGAGAGAAACAGGTTACGAAAGAGAAGGAGAAAGAGAGACAAAGAGAGTTAAATCGAATGATGAATAGACAGAGTAAAATGGAGTCCATCCAGCAAACGCAGACTGCTGTCGAGCTCACACTTTAAACCACTGAAAAGCTTGTTTATTTTGTCTTGGTTTACAGTCATGAATATTTTACACACGATCAGGTTTGCATTTAAAAATCATAAAAAAGTGCACATTTTTGCATGCTGGATCTCACACAAATGAATGATTTTAATGAATGTTTATTTCCTGTATCCACGATTTCTCCCACGACAATATTTTCATGGTATTCTCTCTAATGGCCGTACAAGCATTTTACAGTCAAAGTTAGGTCTGCCCTAAAATGAAAGCTTCAAACAAATAATAAGTTAGAGAAATTCCAGAATGTGTGGCTGATTAGTCCAACCATGTACACAGAACCAGAGCAGGAGCACTGTGAATAATTAGGGAGGAATGTTTTGACCATCTATGAACTCAGTCAGAGTTGTGTTGGTCCCAAAAACTACAAATCCCGTATCAAAGTGAAGCATTGCTTTGATATTTAAGAGAATGTGATGTTAATACGAGGCCTATTTGATCTGTGCTTCCTCTCTCTGTGCCAGACTCAAGTGTCATATCATTTTCCAACACACTCTCTCTCTCATTTCCATGCACACATGCAAACACACACGCTGATCCACTCTGTCGCCTCAGTTATCTTCCCCTTACATCTAATGGCAGCAGCTGGAACTTTGATTCAAGTCTTTGTAGACTCCCCAATAGAAGTCCCCTCTTCTGAGAATATGTCGCTTTTAAGTAATTTTGTCTCCATATTCACAAGGCTCTAGCATAGCTTCTGTATGAGTTTTGCTATCTAGGAGGCTAACACTTCAAAAACCAATCACCTCACAGACTGAAACCTTTTCTCACCCATCTCACAATGACTGATTGATTTATCTTATTTCGGTCTTTAATATAATATAAATAATAATAAAAACTTTAAAACGCAGTGTACCCAAAGTACAAAGATTAAAGCAATGACCTAAAAGGTGTAGTCTGTAGCCATAACTTATTAAACCTAATTCAAAAGTTGAAACATTTATGAACACGCTTCTCAGTCCAGACGATAAGTAACGTTAGTTATGCACATGCATACATATACAGACTTATCTAAAACATACATGCATGTATACACACACATACTGTATACATACTCACATGCACACATGCTTGCATACATGCATGCATGTGTGCAAATCATGTGTTACATGTTTTGTGCAATATTATGAAAATGTATTTTTAGTGTTTGTAATTTCATTACCAAAGGCATTAGTAGGTTCTTTATCATCTGATTTGGTGATACTCTTACGTCCCTCTTTTGTGATATTAATACTGGGTTTTGCATTTCCCTCTGTATATACAGTATCTCTCTGTATGGAACACTAACTGAACACTACAGATTATATTACTGTAAATATACTAAAATAAATAAATAATTAAAAAAAAAAAGCATCATCCCATTATGCTGTCCCCTCCTTATGAAGCACACAAACACATACTGTATAAACTTTGCCAAAAACTTTGGAGAACCTCGGTGTCCGCATGCGTGGCTAAGTCATTGCTGCTTGTCTGAGTGACTGATAGCATTGCAGCTGGTCCCATCCATTCAGCTGTGCTGTATTATACACTTTGAGTGGGAAGGGCTGGCCTCTTCTCATTCCTTTTTTCCCCTAAAACTGATATTCATTAGCAGAGAGCTGTTTGTTGACGTGTGTGATTGTGCATCTGTGTGTTAAAGATAGAGTGACTCATTCAAATTCAAGATGTCGTGTTGATTTTTTTTGCCAGTTTAAGTTGTTTAATAAATAATACATCATAATATTTATTGATGCATGCATGTTTTTACTGAAACATGAGAAGGAAGAAGGACAGTACTGTATGTGTGCGTGTGTGTGTGTGTGTGTGTGTGTGTGTGTGTGTGTGTGTGTGTTTATGCACCTCTCTGTGACTTTGGCAAATGTGTGTGCATCTTCAGGACGGGCATCTAACAGATAGTCTTTCCACACTCTGAGGCCATTGGCAATCAGATGTTAAGTGGTCTCAGCATTATCTGAGCCTTAGCAGACAGTTTTGAGTCAGCTCAATCAATCCCCATCCATCCAGTGCAGAAAAGCACCACCTCCAGTTTATTGGAGAAGGGTCCCTAGGAAGGGAGTTCACCAACGTGGCAAAAAACTACCCTTGGTCATTGCGCATTGAGTTTGAGCCAACATGACGGTCCTTACAGAGAAGTATCTGCCAGTAGAAACCTCAGAGGACTTGAAAAAAAAAGACGTAGAACGATGTAGGACGTTGTGTTGCACACAGAGCAACGCTTTAGGTGAGCCAGAAAATGTTGGATGCTGCAATTCTTTTAATATTTTTGCATAAATTAGATTCTTGTGGGAGAGAAACTAATTATCTCATCATTTAGAGGGAAAGAAAAAAAAAGTGTGCCCCCGGTGGGACGCTCGGCATGTAAAATCAATGACGATTTATGCAACAGCTTCTCGAATGGTGATGCAGAGGGCCGCATGCTGATATAGGCTTGCTGTGCATGACAGTGCTTGATGGATGGATGGATGACTACATAGATGACCACAAGTAGCATTACCACCCAGAACATCCCTCACACACTAATACAGGCAATGACTGAGGCATATGCAAGCAAACACTACGTACAGTATTCACCAAAAACAGCAAAAAAAAAAAACAACGTACAAATAATTGAAATTCGGATGTTATTTCATTCACAAATAAAGGAAGTGATATTTCGTGAAACTTGGACACTTTCCCTGTTGGAGACCTCTAAGCAGACAGTTCAGTTTTCCCTGCCAAATAAAAAATATTTAATAGGTGCAATGTTCTGCTTTAATGAAATGGCAACACACTCGCCAGTCTGATGGAAAACCTATAACCCTAAAGAGAGATAGAAGCAGGGCAGGGAGCCATCTGAACAGACAGTGTTGCTGAGTGGCTACAGAATGTTGCTCAATAACTGAGCTATAATTAAAGATTTTCATACCGCCAATGTTGATGGGATAGAAGACGTACAAGTTCTCAATAACACTGTGCACATGACTTCATTTAATATTTTTTTAAAAAGCCAGGATAATCTGTTTGTTGATCACTAATGTAGCCAAAAGAGAGATTATGTTTTCTCTATGTTGAGTGTCCTCATTTGCGTTTTGCTGTGGAGACCAAAAAGCAACAAAAACAATAGGAATCAACTATGATGACTATGACCAGAATGTATTTTTATACATAAATACATAAATATGCTGATGATGTATTGACTTTTATTTTGCTATATAAGGCTCTTTGGTAAGCAGCATGGAATATTTTGGTGCCACGTGTACAGTTTTGTTCTTCTGTCCTTTATTATTTGCACTGATGAAATCATTATTATTATTATTATTATTATTATTATTAAGAATGTCAGTTATATTACTGGCTAATAAATGTGGGCTAAAATGAAAAAATTGTCTCTGCAGACCTAAACACTGAAAATAAAAATACTCATTGTAAGGATTAAAAAATAGACAAAGAAGCAAAAAAGGATTTTACATAATTTACAAAGTAAACATCCTGTCAAATTGCACGTCTTTTTAAGCTGCAAAAACGTGTTTAAATACTAACACTGTGTTACCTGTCTCCTAACTATCATAACCACTTGTGTACAAGATAATAAAGGATTTTCTTAGCTTGTTAGCCTTGAAGACAGGATAATGAGCATTGCTTCAGGCATGACTCAGCCAATATGTAGGTGCTTTTCCTGGCAATGTGAAAGAGTGTGACGAGTGTTTTTCTTCTGCTTGTTGTAAGTCATACAGAGTAGAGCAGCGTCTACTCTCGAGAGACCCCGGGAGGCTCCTGAGGTTGAGTTTTCAGAGATCATGAGGTTGAAACACTGATGGGAAATTTGGTTGAACCGTTTGTTCTTGTCAAACCTTTTGTACTGAGGTCTTAGACACTGTCTTATAAAGGTTGATTTGCCTGCGTAGCACAAGGCTGACATGAGTTCAATTTGCACTTGTCATCCTCTTTTATTGCTGACGGGTAAAAGGGTTGTATCTTCAATGTTGCAGCAATCCAAAAGTTAGAAAAACTACTTCCTGCTCAGTAAGACAACAATAATTCTTCCATCATGGGTTCCCCCATCTCAAAATAAATGGGTTTTGTGCTATGTATCTTTTGGGAACCCTTCTTGTACACTGTTTTATGGTAAATATGTGACTCAAATATGTGCTTTTCCTTCTCTTCTCCTGCAACTTCCACATCTCCATGTTTACCTTCCCTTCAAACCTCCCTCTCTGCTGACTATGTCTTTCCTCATTTCTTATTCTGTCACCACTGTTATTTACCCTTCCACTTCTGATTTCTTTTCTGCCTCCATTCTGATTGTATGTCTCTCTCTTTCTTCTAACCCACCTTATATTCATCTACCCATTTCCATTTCATCATCTTTTCCAAATCTCCTTCATCTCCACCACAATTTCCTTGCCACTACCTGGCATCCTTCCACTCCTGACCGCCTTCCCCTGCAGGTATTCTTTCCAGGATGAGGAGGACATGTTTATGGTGGTGGACTTGCTCTTGGGAGGAGACCTGCGCTATCACCTCCAGCAGAACGTCCACTTCTCAGAGAGCACTGTCAAACTCTACATCTGTGAATTGGCCCTGGCCTTGGGATACCTCCGCACCAAGCGCATCATACACAGGTGAGATGTTTTCTCTTCATTTCCTTCCTCTGAACCCTTTCTTTGTAGTTCATTATATTGAAGTTTGTTTAATAACCTTTAATAATGCAGAGAAGGGTTTTCTGCCCCCACTATCTACACAAATAACATAAAAAGAGAAATAGTATTTGACTGGCTGCCCCATTATTTCTCTTCCTAATACAGTACGTGTCCCCCTTCTCCCTTGTTTTTCACCACCGAGTTTGTGCACTAAGTACCCCGGTGTTCTTTTCTCCTTGGCTGTCTATTTCCATATTATTTTCTAATATGACTGCTCCATATTCTGCTGTGTAGAAAGATCAAGCTGTCTTGACATGAAGGTCACACCTGACACAACTGTTTACCCCGAACTGCAGACTATGGCCATCATGAAATGCACCAGTTCTGTCTACACTGCTGTGTCGATGCCTCATTTAATTTGTAAAATTCAGGTGAAGTGCTTTTTAGGCAGAAATAGCTACTGCTACAGCAGAGCCACTGACTCGCTTGGCCAAGAAAGACATGGCTACAGCCCAATATTATTATTTTAAGTTGTTGAAGTGACTCAAAGAGTGAGCGAAAAGTTAAAATCTGAGCCTCTCTTTCTGATGCGCTAACCCCTTGAGACTTCCTTACTGGAAACACATAACAAATCTACCTCATTCATATAGGGGGCAATGGAGACAACATACACAACTATGTAGTATGAGAGCAATCCTGTCTCATACTGAATATTTTCTAATTTGCTTTGCCTAATACATTTTGGAGGAAACATATTCGCTGTCAGAGAAGTCAGAGAATGTCCCTTGTTAATGCAAACTCAAAACTTCCTCTAGGTTTACCTTTTGTCTTGATGAATTCAGCATGCGTTCCACAACACTAATTCGAGCTGTACAACAACAGAGTTATTTCATACTCAACACTCCGTTGAAGTTTTTCTCGATCTATGTTAGGCTACAGCCACTGACGGTCAACCATTTCTGCAGATTTTTCACATTAAAGGTCCTCCAGCCTTCCTTTTATTGGTACGTTTTTGGTGAATATAACATGACTGTTGATGTACTGATGGAATTAGGGCTGTGGAAAAGTAAATTAAAATTTACCAGTCAGATACAGAAACACATACTGAGATATACAGTACATAGTGCAGGCTACCATAGCACAAAATAACATATACTTTTTGCCTCTTAATGACTCTTACAGTACTGCAAGTGCATACATTTTTAGCATGGACAACCCAAGTAGTGCATGAGTAGTGCTTTGCTCCAATCTGTGAGGCACTGTGATGTCCATATTCCATCCACTGCTTAGACTTACTCCTCCACTCTGAGCAAAGCGGTAAACATAGAAAGAGAGGCCTTCTCAGATCATGACTAATAGGAAATATCACTGCAACAGAGAACACTAATTTATCAACACCCCCAGATAACAAATTACGCCATTTAACATAAAGCACACCACTTGCTCTTGTCCACGCTCTGAAACCTCCACAGGAAGGAGAGAGAGACTGAAATAAATGGGACGGATTATTAATTTGCTTATTCATTCAAGCCATTGAGGGATATGAATATTTAAATTATGTTTTCTATTTAATGCTGGAGAGGACAGACTTCCCACTTGATGTGCAGGTGTTGGGGGCGTTTGTTTAGACGGAATCAACATCTTTTCAATCTGCATTCATTAGCTTCAAACAGGAAGAGGAGCTGAAAGTAACTCTCAGCTCATCTCTATGGAAATTGAATATATAATTTCCTCCCTCAGATGTGGACGTGCTGACTTTGGTACGGAGAGTGAATGCACTTAAAGCCATCAGAATGTGTTTGTGAGAGTGTGTGCACACCTGTGCACACCATGTGTGTAAATGCAGGATGTACACATTCTCCTTGCGTTGGTCTTTGATGATTTTGATGATAATGAGGGGATTAATGATGATAATGACATTAATCGCCTGCAACATGACGATACGGTAATTATGTTATTTACAAGTTTGATCATGACTACGACAGAATATGCTTGGCAGTAGTTTGGCTCAGTATGATGGCTAGATGTCCACATTAGATAAGTAAATGGAACTTTAAAGTCTCTCAGGGAGTGTCTCTAACTTCAATTTGTGTCACAGTTCATTCCAGTAGTACCAGAATCAAGTCAACCTAAGTTCAAAGTTTGCATAAGGAACCTTTTGAGCTAACCTATCCTACAACTACAGATGTTAAATATCTTAGAAACTTAGATAGCATGGCCTAAATATAATACATGTATGCAGACTGCAATCTGGAGAAGGGCTGGTTTGTGGTAGAGACAATGGCATACAAGATAGTATCGTCAGCATAAAAACTGACATGGCAGTGCTCAGTTGGAAAATAAATATTATTTATGTGCAGAGTAAATAGCAAGGGACCTAATATTGATCCTTGTGGGATAACTTTATTAACTATTTGGGAGAATATGAATAAAAGTTATTTTATTATCTTAGAAATTGCTAAGTTTAGATATAAGGTTTGGTGTGGTCCACGTCAGGGTAAAGATCTTGGGTGGGGGGGGAGTTCTGTCTCCGTCTGTAACTATAGTGGGATCCATAATAACATGACAGCAGCAGCGACAACAACAGACATCTCTGTGTTTAGCAATGCTAATTATTTTTCAATAATGAGCTCTTTCACTGTATGCCACTGTATGGCAAATATGACCAATCTCAAGGGAGTGGGGACAGAGCAACAATGAGGTTAACAACAGCAGTTCAGCTCATCTTGACAGAGTCTGGATGGAAAATCAATGAGAGGGCAGCGTCATCATGGGACATACAAGAGTCTCTGAGCATGAAGTATGATGCAAGGTGGAAGTTAATTTAATTCCATTGTGTAATTCAGTGAAAATGGTGTGTTTATAATACTTATCTTTAAATAAAACTACATCAGTTTGCTAATGTTAGTTGTATGTTAATGTTGGAGTTAAGTTGGAAAGTTACACACCAAGATCATTTAAAAGTTAAATGATAATTTAGGTTTATTATAATTTGGGTCTTATTTTCATTTTTGTCCACCCTCCGTATCGGTTATAATAACCTTGTACTCACCAAAGTAATTGCTGAGAGTTGGGAACACTGTGGCATCGCTACAATGAAGCGAGACAAGGCAAGATAGGCAGTCATGATGAAGTTACAAACAAGCCAACACTTAAGTCAGATTATCTAAACTAGCTAAACAAGCTACTAAACTAACTTGAGATTCTCTCAAAAAAAGTTTGCTAACCTGGGGGTCAAAATTTGTATAAATGTCTGACTGCTCATGTTTCGTGCTCTTATAGATTTATTTTTTAGACATCTTGCACTGTTGACAGATCTCAGCAATTAACTTGGTGAGTACAATGTTATTATTAACGATTAAAATGCTGGCCAAAACTATGAAAATAAAGCCCAAGTTGTAATAACCAGAGTTATGCCTTATATTAATGTTTTCTTCATGATAAATAAACAATAATTAGCCTCGATAAAGAAAACTTCAGTGTACAACTTCCTACCATAAGTTGAAAATTGAAACCCGTGTTAAATTAATAAATTCACATTAAATTCCACCACACGTTATGTATCATACTAGTATCCTTTTTCTAGTCTTGTCTAAATCATTTTTGTGTGGGAAAACATATTTTAGTGAATGGAGTGCGTATTTACATTTTGAGACATTGTGCTCAGAATATGATCAACCTCAGGGGTGTCATATATCTGGTTCAACCTAATTCAGAGTAGGTTAGTCAGTGTTTTTAACCCTAAGCTCTCTGAAGAGTTTGAATTATTAACAACAGAATGGGTCTCAATTAGATGACATCTTCAGAGACTTGATGAGTCTCTCCAAACAAGTGGAAAGATAAATGGCAAGTGTGTGACAGGGGAAGGCGTGTGCGTGTGCATGTGCGTACGTTTACCTCACAACAATAATCTCTGGCTGAATCCTCAGGTGCATTTTGTTGCCTCCTAGAATCCTGGTAATGGAAAGACTTTCATGTTGTCAGCCAGCAGACGCTTTTAACGAGTCAATATGCCTCACTGTTTAATTTAGGAAACACACTGCCCTTTAAAGTGGTTAAGGGACTAATTGTTTGGTCAGAGATGGATAGAGATCCCGCAGACAGACCTCTGTCATTTTAACAATGAAAATGTGTTATTTTTTATAATGTGTTGATAGGTGGCTAAAGACTAAAACAATAATAAGTATTGTCTGTGTTTTGAAAGCCTGGTATTGAGTAGTTTAATCCTCTGTGCCATAGACCTCAATTATTGTCCAAAAACTATTAAAAACACATCAAGGAGCCACACCGTTGCACTGGGTGACATGTTCTGTTATGACCATGAACATTGCAGTTTATTTTGACTTAGTCCCACATACCGTCCTGCTGCTGTAAATACTCACTTGATTGCCAAATGTGTATTAATCTATGGCTAAAGCAATGAGGCGATTTTAAAGATATTCATCTTCGGTTGAAACAAATGGCCGTGGGGCTGACAGGCTGGGGAAGTCGGAAAGTATTGAGAGACGGACTAACAGATTGTTGGTTTTGGTTTTTCCATGAAAATTGTCCATATTTATTCAGATTCCTATTTCTTAGCAATAAAATGAAGCATGCTGTGACCCAGCTGTTGCAGCAGTAAGCCTATTTCAGCCAAGGAGGACTCTCTTTTGCAAGCTATGATCTCTTTTCCCCATCTCTTCTCCCTGCCTCCCTCTCTCTCTCACACACACACACAGTGCCTTTCCCTCATAATCTCTCATTATCGCTCCCCCTTTTTTCCCTCTTGCGCTATTTTTTCTACCTACAGTATTTTTATTTCTTTCCCATGCTCTTCTCTTACTCATCCTCATTTCTTAGTCTTCATTGTGCAGGATCTGTCTTCTTCTCTGAGGAAGTGGCACAAAGTGTAGCTCTGCTTCAAATAATTTATTTGCTCCTTCATCCCCATCTCCTCTAGAGGCCTTTTGCCAAGCTGCCAAAGGGGAATATGGTCTTAATTCACCTATCTGGTTAATTGAAGGTGAAAGGGGGGACAAAAACAGTCTCAGTGGGCCTTCTCATGGATGATTCTTAAAATGAAGAGATATATACAGTAACTGCAGACTGCATGGAGGCAGACTAAGTCGTTACTCTTACTGCTTCAGCTGCTTGAGATGGCGAGCGTTTGTCATGTCTTCAAGTGAAGTATTCTTTATTCATGGAGTGTGTTAATGTTTTATTTCCCAGCAGAAGAAGAAAAAATGAGAACCAGGAGGGAGGGTAGGGAGGGAGGGACACTCTCACTTTCATAAATGCAGATTAAGGTGCCAGCTAGTGCCAGCTCTCTTATTTCAAAATGGTGAATTGAGCATTATCTTTGTCGAAAAATCTCCCTCAGCTCACAACAGCAGGTTAGCCCTGAACATGATAGAATGTTTACTAGCTAGTCTGCTCCAAAAACATCACTAATTGCCTGTTTGTGTGTCTAACTCATGTGCCTGCCTGTAGGAGAAAAAAAGGAGCAGACAGGGCAACAGAAAGAAGGAGATACAGGCGGAGATGCAGAATCAAAGCGTCAGGCAGAGAGGGTGGAGAGAGCTAACATTTTGTGTAACACTTCTTGAATGTTTCTGACTCAGTGAATTATTCATCACTGATAATTGTGATGTGAGTTTTGGCCTTGGCTTTTTAGTGCCGACTGGCTGCTTTCACTGTCTGCTCTGCACTCCTTCCGTCTCCCAAAAATCAGCTCCAAATTAGACTGGGGACTTGTCAAGCCCGACTTTCGTCAACCAGACGCAGTGTGTGTTAATGAATAAGGAATGAACAATCCTCAGCTGAAAAGTTGCTACTGTCATACACACACACAATGTTTACCAATGAGCGTAAACATGGCGACAGACTCAAACACACACACACACACACGTACACCTGTGCCGTTCTTACACTTGTCAGAGCTGTTTCTCTTTAAGAGAAAGAAGAAAGGGTGAGAGAGAGACACAGCACTTTGCTGGGTTGGAGCTGTTAGCCTCTGTGGGTCTAGT
Source organism: Maccullochella peelii (assembly GCA_002120245.1). Taxonomy (NCBI): domain Eukaryota; kingdom Metazoa; phylum Chordata; class Actinopteri; order Centrarchiformes; family Percichthyidae; genus Maccullochella; species Maccullochella peelii. The sequence continues at coordinate 109,572 of LKNJ01000089.1, read as the reverse complement.
TGGGCTTTCAATTCACGTTCAAAGGCAGCGGCTGTCTGACTCGCTCTCCGATGGCTGGTGGGGGTGGGTGCTTAGAACTGAGGGGTTCTGACACTGTGTGCATTTGTGAGCGTGTGCACATTTCTATGCACAAACTCTGTATTACTTGTGTTCATGTGTGTTCATGTGTGTGTTGCTTGTTTTGAGTGTCGTGATGTAGCTGAGCTGTGGGCTTTCTGGGGCTTCCAGAGCTCTTCCACTCTCCTTTGTGACAGAGAGGGAGAGGCACAATCTCAAACAGCTCTCCGCTTTTATTCTGGAGTGGGGAAGAGAGCTTTAGAGAACTAAAGCAGCAGAGCCATGAAAGAGCCTCTGATTAAACTGCCTGCAATCTATGCCCAGAAAACAGTACTACCAATTTCACTATAGCAGCTATGGATTTTAAAAAACAGAATTCAAGTAGAAATCCAATAAATTAAAGATTTTTATATGGCTGAGACAATCTATCCATTTTTTGATTTTACAGAAAAATCAAAACAACAACATCAAAAACGATCAAGTAAAGCTGAAATGATTAGTCGATTAATTGTCAATCGACAGAAAATTAATCTGCAACTATTTTGATAATCAATTAATTGTTTGTCATTTTTAAGCAAAAATGCCAAAAATTAAATGGCCTTCAAATGTGAATATTTGCTGATTTTCTCAGTTGTCTTTGTTAGTAAACTGAATGTTTTGGGGGGTTTGGACTGTTGGTTAGGCTAAAAAAGTCATTTGAAGAAAGCTTGGATTTGTCACAACATTTTATAGATTAAATAATTATTTGATCAATAGATAAAATAATCGGCAGATTAATCGATGATGAAAATAATCGTTGCAGCCCTCCAATCGAGTACCAAAAGCTGGCATTGAATGTCTGGTAAGATTTGTAATTTTTAGATCAGATTGTTCCTGATTTAAATGAAATATTCTTGTGCGGCTGCTTGTTTAGACAACATTTGAGAACTAAAAAAGCCAAATAAAAAAAACCTTAAAAATGGTTTTGTGGGGAAAAAAACAAACTCTCAAATAAGCGAAAAAGTATTGTTTTGGAATCCATATCAAAATTCAGGTATCATATTGCCACTAATATCTGTAAATTTCAGACAGTGCCCTATCCTAAACTCAACTAAAAAGGATCTCTGTGTGCTCCACTGACAACAACTCGGCTGATTTGTATACAGACAGGATGTGTCTCAGTGTTTTTGTCATCAAATGTGATTATTTGTCGCTATTATCAGACTGCTTATCTGCTTTTATTCCCTGAAAATCCCCTGGCAGCTGCCTCACAGGTCACATCTAATAGAAGGGAATAGTGTCTTACTTTACAGGTGTGTGTGTGTGTGTGTGTGTGTGCTTTCGTAATGATCTGAGTGCGTGGCTGTGTGTTTGCATGACCTGTGTGTGTGTGTATAAGCCTCTGTTCTCAGGTGTGTTGGCCCGCTCCAGTATCAGTGCAGTATCATATGACCAGGTACAGGGTTCAGTTACCCCTCTGCCTCTGATAGAAGGCTGTAATGAGGCCATTAGATCCTGGTAATAGCTTGTAGGGCCAGTCAACCGAGAGAAAAGCCGAGGGGATCAGCTTTCACTGAGTTCTCCTGGCCCTTCGTCCCACTACTCACTCAGACAAGCCCCAATTTTTACCTCCAATCTTCCTTTTTTCTGTTGCTCAGTTCCTTCCTTTCACCCTAGTTGCTCAATTAGCTCTTAGTACTCTCTGCCTTGCTCTTTTAATTTACCCTTAGCTCTCTATATTTCCTCCCCTCTTTCTCTGTCTAGAGCAAGTTGTCTCATTGGCACTCAACTTAATTTTCTCAATTTATCCATAGAAAATAGTACTATACAGTCTGTTTTCTCTCAAATTGTCACTATCCCCCCTTTCCTCTTTATCGCTCTCACTCAAAACGTATAGCTGTCTGACTTACTTGCTCAGTTCATCTTCTGCCTCTTAGTCTGACCTGATAGTCACAAACTATTTCTCTCAATTCATCTCTTTTACCTTCCCTCCCTCTCTTGGTTTCTCTTTATATATTTTATACATCTACTTTATATCTCCTTCCCTGTCTTTCTGTTCCTCTTCTATTTTTTTATGGCCAAGTGATTCATACACAGCTGTCAATTCATATGTAAAACACTTTAGAATGTCATAATGTTTTCTTCACTTTTTACTCTCAAAAAAAAAAGATCAGAAAATGAGACAGGATAATGTGCACCTGAAAGAGCTACAATTTCAGCTACAGCAGTGACAAAGAATGACTGATGATTACAAATTGCTACCTCGTAGTTTAGTGAATGTCAGTGCACGGTGCAGGATCTGAGTTTAGAAGCTGAAGTAATACAAGTAATACAAATCCAGGCACCCACACAGTCACACACACCTACAGGTTTACATATTCAAGTATTTCCCAACATTATTTTTTTTTTCCCCCCCATCACATTTCATTTGATAGAATAGTGTAACTCTTTCATGTCATACGCCTTTTTTTTTCATGTCATCTCTGAAAGCACATGGTTCAAAGTGGGAAACGCTTGCAGATGGTTGAGGTGTCACCTAGCCAAACAGTCACATAGTCACACAACACTGGTGTGACTGGAGCTGCAACAGACCCATCTGTTTCTCAGCACTATTAGATGCTGCATAGCAGTTATCCAGGCTAATAAACACAGGAGAAACTGAAATACGCAGGTGACAACTCAAAGTGTTTCTCAAGTCTTCTCTTTTACTATAGAAATGGAGTAAGTAATATAGATCAGTTCATTTAAAAGCTTCATTCAAATAAGTAACATTGTCTTCAGTGACATAGTGTAGAAAACATAAGTTTAACATAAGTCACTACATCCAATACATGCTGCATGGAATAAAATTGAAATTATATCAATGGGTAAATGCATCAATGGAATTCCTCACTAAGATGACTTCTGAAGATTGTTTCTAATGCTTTTTTATAACTATAATTACAATCATAGGCCTCTTGGAGCTGTGATGAACACAGGACAAACACTAAAGTATCTAGCTGAGTCAAGGGGGGAAAAAAATCCTGTGAATATTAGCGCTGCTCTTTCCCTAAACATCATCATCAGAGAGCCGTCTGACCTACTTTTCATTATTTTTGATAGAAGGACTTTAGTTGGTAATTGCTGGGTAATTATTTTATGCCAGCTTCTATGAAAAGAAAACAGAATTTAATTCATGGATCATTTAACTGAATGCAACTGAGAAAATGTGTGTATTGATTGTGACTGTTAGAACAGGCTTCATAAATCTCTGAGGTTTATAAAATATTGACAATTTTAGTGCAAAACCGCTATTTATACAGGGCTGAGCCCATGAAGTGTGTTTGAGGCTATTCTTTCATTTTTATGTTCTGTTTCGTTTTAAATAAATCTCATTATTTTCTTGTATCTTGTAACATAATGCTTAATTAATTAAATCCACTTTTTGGAGTTAGCATTCCTGTATATGTACAGTCACTTTATTAAACTCTTAATTCAATCTGGTCCCAGACTAGTGTTAATTGCAACAGCTGTTCTTTGCTTGTTCAACTGAGAATAATGTGTAATCCAGCCCCATAGACCAAAGACATAAAATCAGAAATCAACTCTCAGCTTTATGGAGCGTTTTGAGTAATAATTTGCAAAGACATCAGTGTGTGACCAAGAGAAGTAGTGGACAGTGTTAAACTACAGTACGAGTTTTGACATGTACATGCATTGGCACTTAGACACATCCGCTTTCCTGTCATTTTCCATCGCTTCAGCTAAATCTGTTGCAGCCTTGCTAATGTTAGCTAGTGTTTCAAACCAGTATGGCTCCAGACCACGGCAGTTTTTGAAAATGTGAAGGGAGCGTTTCCAAACTAAAATAGGTGTTAAGTTGCTTTTTAACGTCCACTGTCAGAGGAACAGGTCAGTCATGGTCATCATCATCACCTCTGCCTCTACAGCTTGGCTTTTACCACACACCACCTCCTAATGAGCCTCACTGCTTTGCTTTATCTCTTGAGCCAGTTGTCTCAGCCCCTCCTTGTCCTGTGGCTTCACAATGGCAGCGTGGCCTTAAGCCATAAAAGAGGCTTCCTTGTTCTCACTTACAGCCTGCTTTTTTAGCAGCGACAGGCGCCCCTCCTCTCTTCCCCTAGTGCCAGCCTTTGAGGCAAATGTCAGCTAATTAAGGCTTACATGGTCGACCTTTCTCACCCCCCCCATGCGACCCGCCGGAGCACCCAAGAGCCGAGCTCCATGCCACAGGTTGCCGTTGTCTCCACACACATGCACACACAGGCACAAGCAAAACACAGGTCAGCATGGCCTTTGATATGCTAAATACTGCTGGGTTCCTACAGGGCAGTAGACTCAATTAGAGGAGACACTTGCTGTCTAACACTGAGGATGCACAGTGTGTTGGCTGTCAGCGGGGACTGCCTAAAAGATGATGTGTGTGTGTGTTACAGTGCTACAGTCTCCATACTGTTGTGATTCACCAAAACACATGAATGTCCTCTTGAATGCCGTTTAATTCCTATTGCTGCAACTATTGCCCATTTTGTTTCCGCAAAATCTGCATGGTGTATTATTTTGTTCCAACAAAACAAGTCTCCAACAACAGAAGGTCATTTAAAATGCAATGACACCGCTGTCCTCTACTTGGTCAAATGTTTTAGGTGTCATAGGAGTCATTCATTTGAACTCACTTACTGAAATCCATCCCCTGCTAGCCTGATTGCCAACCAAGTCATATTAAAAACACACAATGCTTAGAAATTGCATCATGACTTTACCATACCTGCTAATGTACACACAATGAACATTCTCAAACGTCTTCATTCTGTAATGTTGGTGTCAGTTTCAAGGTGTGGTAATTGTCTAAATGAATGCTGCATTTGATCATCGAGCACAAATGGAACATTTGAGAAGGCCGCTGAATATTGAATATCGTCTCTCCAGTTCAAAGCATTTTTAGAGCTGTGGGGATACGTTCCAGAGACGAGAGAGCAGAGAGAAGCCGAGAACACACTGTACCCTTCCACTCTTTTAGTCTGCAGCTACACACATCCATCAAGAAAAGGACAGAAAAACTCTCCTATGTCTTAGGAGAGGATGGTAATTATCGGAATCTGACTGGGGACCAAAAAGAGGAATGCAAAAAAAAAGTATTTAAGCACATGTGTTATTAGGAATAGTTGGAGAGGCACAGGCAGTGTTAGTTTATGGAAGAAAGAGAAAGTTGACAGTGTGAAGGACAGATAAAGATCAGTGAAAATGAGAAAAAAAGAGGAGAATAATGTTGCTTTGAATTAAAATAAATGGCCAGGAGGGCTGTCATTGGGCACTGAACTGTTCTTTGAAGTGGTTGATTGTCAGTCAGGGACCATGGTATTGTTACTGTTGCCTTCATGTCACTGTGAAACAATTTGGGAATCGACAGTCTGCTTTGCTCTGAAATCTGTTGATAAAATGTATTCTCCTCTCTATTAATTCATGTTCTATGGTCGTGGTACATTGCAGAGTAGTTAATAGGCCATCCCTAGTGCATTACTTTTACGAGAAGAAAAGGGTGATTCAGAAACCACTTATCAACAAATGTGTGTAATCAGAACAACAAAAAGACATGAGTAGCTGAATGCAAAATTGTAAATGTCACTCTTTTGCAAAAATACAGAAATACAGTGCATCAAAACATGTTGACTAATGGCTCATTTTCCTTGCTAAAACGGCTTCAAAAGACGTTGATTAGCTAAGTGTTTATATTTTGTTTTAAAAAAGGAAAGCGTCTAAACAACATTTCTATGGAAGCAAAAACTGCAGGAACAGGAGCATATATAGCCAGTATTCACTGTACCCATTAAGGTATAAATATACCTTTGCCTGTGTACTACATTTTATGTAACTTATTTTCCTCATAAAATCTTTGTACACTAGTTTAAACTTTTGAAGTCTTAACACCAGATCTAATACATCTTTTAGTGTAGAGGTATTTGTCTGCTTCCAAGAACAGATTCGGCTTCAAGAACAATTTGGAGTAACTGTGTTGCTTCTGAATGTCATTTGGATTCATGTGGCGTCAAAGAAAAAGAAGAAAATAGGTGCAGAAGAACAAACATCTGCTTGTTGAAAAATGGGAGAAAAACAGAAAACACAAAAGGATGATGAGAAACAAGCCAAAGTCGTGACTTTAGTAAGAGCCTCAGTCTACACCTGTTCCTCTTCTCAGGTGTCTCAGCTACTCCCACAGCTTAACCTGCTGTCCCTTCTTCCCCCTCAAAAGTATTAGCTATTCATTTGTTTTTTTCCACATGCCTGCATCACCAGTGGTGCCATTTTAAAGTTTCGATCTGTGGTTTATGTCCATTTTTGTCATTCACTGAAGCGAAATGATTCAGCACAATAGTGAGTCAGCCTACTGTATATTCACCTCCTGTAAACATTTACATTTGATGACCAGCAAGTGTGTGACGTCAGCAACAGCAGCAGAAGAACTGGGTAATTAATATGAGCAATGTAACCTCCCTGGCAGGACAGACAAAGAGGAGAGTGCCACCTACAGAAACTCAAACGTCATCAGCAGTAAACAAGACATCAGAGTGCCACCCACATGGTTTTATTTACAGGTGAACTGTGGGAAGTGTGGTGCTGAAACACGAAAGCCTTATTGTGTGTGCTTATTACTAAAGATGTCACAACAAAACTAAAATCAAGGATATTGTAGATCACTACTTTAAAGCACATTTTTAACAATGTGTCTCATGGGACCAAATGTGTGATGATGTGATGAGATGAGAGTGGGGTGACTAATGTTCAGTGATGTCCAGTGGTGTCATTTCATTCTGACATCAGTGGTCTGATTTTGCTACATTTCTGTGCTGTGTGCAATAATTCCTCTGACTGGTCTAATGGGGTCACTGTAAGTGAAAGTCAAAAGTTATATCCTTATCTATTTTGAAGAAAGGTTTAAGGCAGGATGTATGACGTTACCGACAATATTCCAACAAGTTCTAATACCTAAACAACTAACCAGGTTGTTTGCCAGTGCATTCAAAGTGTTCAAAAACAACTTCCATGTGTTTTGTGAAGTTTAGGCAACCAAATTTCCTACCTCTTATGTTAACTAACGAGGCTGCAAAGCTGCAGCCTACCTGGTTGCACAACAAGTAACCAATCTAACGATTTCACACCCACAGACACAGCATTGTGATGTAGCCTCATACCAAAAAGTCAAAGTTTTGAGTCATGAGAAAATGTCTTCACAAAAATGTGCACCTTTTAAGTAAAAAATGTGAAAAGCAGTGATTAAGAGTTACAGTGAACTAAAGAGAGCACACTGAAGGCCATCTGTCCATTATAACTGTACTTAGATACAAAATCACAGAGTTATATCTGCACACACACACACAAACATACACACCAAGATTGCACTGGGCTTCTTGGTTTTGGATTACCAAAAGGTTAAGCTTGATACATATCAAAACTGCTTAGGTGTTTAAGGTAATAACAAGTTATACTAAACTGGCCTTTTCGTATTCATACTTTTCATATTAAAGACTCTCTAAAGACTCTGATTCTCTCCTTAAAGACAGACTTTGAAAATCCCACTACTGCTTGTTCTCCAAACAGCACTGCAAATTTGAATTTGAAATATTTGCGCAGAAATTACATGCAAATACAATCTGATCCTGATTTTACTCACTATACATAAACACACATAACCCCAAAAACAAAACACATACTAATCCCACTGTGCTGTGTTTGTGTTTCCCCTTCCAGAGACATCAAACCTGACAACATACTACTGGATGAACATGGTAAGATTCCTTCTCTAATTCTATTACTAATTCATTCACAATAGGATTTGATCAGGTTTTGTAGTTGTTTACATGTGGTATTAACATTGGACTTGACTCACATGGTGACCTGACTTGACTCAGTGTCCCACATTCTTCCCAAAGACTTAACTACTTCTGACTCAGGATTTTACCAAACCTCAAACCTCTGGGATCACTTCTGCTCAGATCAAAGGAGTTGAAAGGCTCAGTGGCAGGTTTCACAGTTGTTGCCTAGATAGGCCTTGCAGCATAAAGAAGGAAAATACCTCTTATTTTAACAAATACAGCATAAAGAAGGAGTGCACATGTGCATTTTTATTTTCTGTCCACTCTGTTAGTCTGCATCAGGTGAAGGACTGTGACATTTACATGGTGTTTTTTCTCTCTGAACTATGGGATGAAATAAGATGGAGTGTGAAGGACAGGCTGATATTCATCATGCCTCCTCTCTGCTGTGAGGGAAAATCCTGTTGTGAATGATTGATTAAATCTCATCATAGGCTTTAGTGTCAGTTTCACACACATAGACATACACACATGCACGCACATACAATGACAAAAGAGACAGAGAGCAGTGTGTGTGTGTATGTAACATTAACATTACACTTTTAAGGCAAAACCATGGGCATTAATGTTCAGCCGGGATTTGCTCCCATTCAACCACAAGAGCATTAGTGAGTTAGTCAGCCAGGTGATGAGGCCTGGCTCACAGTCGGCATTCCAGTTCATCCCAAAGGTGTTGGATGAGGTTGACATGAGGGCTATCTCAATTCTATATTTACAGACACAGACAAGAGTCTCAGTATGTTGCACACTTTCCTGAAAATGCTGAAACATGATCATGTTGTGTAGTAATTGTATGCAATATACAATATTGTGTTATTTAAGTCATTGAAAAATTAACTAACAAACTATACTGTAGCATTAAGATTCCCCTTAATTGGAACTAAGCGGTCTAGCTATAACCATGAAAACATCCCGAGACCAAAAGTGTCCATATACTTATATATATATTATATACCATATAGCGTACACACATACACCAGCTAAAGTCCTGAGATCTCGGAGGGCACTGCGCAGCAGCAGCTGTTTAAGGGACCTGAAGAGATATGTTGGGCAGCCCTGCTGTTGCTACAAACTGGAAGCAGACAAAGAAAGACAGACACAGAGAGAGAGGGAGAGAGAGAGAGCGAGAGACAGAGAGAGCGAGAGCGACAGAGAGGTAAGATGGAAGAAAGAGTGAGACAAAAAGGGAGAGTCACAAGGATAAGACAAGGAGGAAAGTGACATTACTAGAAAGAAAGACTTGTCAAAGGAAGAAAAACAGGGTAGACAAAGAGAGACGGAGATATGCGGAGAAGAGAGATAAAAATCAGCTTCAGCCTGATTTCCAAAGGACAACAAGCATTCACCTGTGGTTTCTCCCTTTCTCTCTATGCGTGCGTGTTCTTTCAAACTCAATAAGCACTTCTCTCTTCCTCATGCATTCTACCCACACTCTGTGCAGACCTGTAGTTTACCTCTCCACTGAAGTCTAAAACAACATGGGGTATGGGGTATGTGGGCAGGCAGTTTACTTCTGCACGCCACATCAATTTTGCAAGCTGGAATTGACCCATTCCTCCTGTGTTCCTCTGGGAGCTGCTTCAAATAGAGAAAAACAATTGACTCATGCACGTGCGATGTCGCTTTGTTAAACGGCGTAGCCCCGGGATGCTGAGAGAAGCTCCAAGAGGGCCGTTGTCTCCACTGTGAGCACGCACACGCTATAAAAGCAGGCACTACACTAAGGCGATATTGTGAGGGAAGCCACAGCTCTCTCCCCCTCTCCCAAACAAATACAAAGAAGCGCTGGTGCATATGTTTGCCACATCAACACCTATGTACATGTCATTATGTTGTCATGGTGGCATCTATGCGTCTGTTTATCTTTCTGCACATGTCAACAAGCAATGCCTTCAGAAATGTTATATCACACTATGACAGAAACAAATCTGATTAGGTTTTGGTGTATCTTGTTTGCAGCAATCCTTTTTACCTTAATGTGAAAATCCTGGTGTGGTCTTGGCTACTTTATGTGCTTTATGTGTACAGTTGCAGCTTGAGTGATTGAGCCGCGCAGGCCTATCAGATGCCAAAACACTGCACAGTGGTTTATAATTTATATAGGAGAGTTTTTGCCATCTCTGGAAAGTTCACGGCAGCAATCATTTTAATCTTCGTTGCGACAGTCGCAAGGTAAATACACGGCATTCACATTATAATGCATGCATTTGATTGGCCAACGCACAACTTCCTGGATGACGTTGCATTGCTGACGGCAAAAGTTGAGCCAGGTTGAATTTCTTTGCTGTACGACACCACATTTCTTTTGCTGGGGCGATCTGCACTGGCACCCGTGGTGCGTCAACAAAGAAACGTGGACATGTGCCAATGGATTAAAACATTTAGAACTACAAAGAGAGGGAAATGCATTGGTATGGAATAAAACAGTATGTAGGGATTCTGACTTGGTAAAAGGCTATAGAGATATCACAGGAGAGTTTCAAGAGTGCTGAATTTTTGCTGTGGCTTCAGTACTCCTGCTTTGTAACACAGGCAAATGTAGTTTGAGTCATGTTACATAAAGCTCATATATATAAAGTTGTGGATAATTAAAATGAGCCACAGAAATCCAGGATGGAACCATTACTAAACTCATTTGTGTGTGTACAGTATATGTTACATGGTTGTCATTAGTGGTGGGGGTGTTTTGAGGTAGCGGTAAGAGAAATTAAAAATAGAAGAGATATGCAGCAGCGTGACCTCGACAGTTGTGGAGGTAATCCCAGTAAAACACGTTAGATAACTAAGCCACCAGGAAACCTGCTGAACCATTGTTCAGCCACCACACATTTCAATACTCACTGGCAGGGAACAGTTTGCCTGGAGACAAACAGAGGTTAATCTCACATACTGACTATAGTTTTTAAGAGATTTTATTTGAATTAGTGGCAATGGTACCACTCTGACCCACATGTGTTATTTTAACAATTTCAACCTTTGATGTGTATTGTCTTCATTTAGTGCGCACGCATGATCACAGTGAGTGAAGTGGTCATCTCACAAATAGTGCAATAGCAGCTTAAAATCCAAAGGACAAAAAGCAACAAGGAACTGTAATTAAGGCTTAAAAAAATAACATTAAAAGCATTGCAACAGCAGTTAATTCAGTCGTATTCAAGTCTCTAAAACACTTCTTTTTACAGTATAACATGTCAATATGCTAAACAATAAGAGGAACTGGGTATGAAAATAATTTCTTTGCTGAAAATTTAAAAAAAGAGGCTGGCTTGTTATGATTAGTAATTTTAATATATTACATCACAAGGACTGATTAGCTTCCTCTCTGTCTGCAACAAGCAAACTCCTGCTAGTCACTCTGCAGCGGGTAATGACACTTTTTTTAAAAAGCACTCTGCCAGAAATAAGCAACTTTTTTTTCTCTCCCTGAGATTCACTTTTGATTAACTCATAATGGACCCCACTAGTGAGGAACCACTGCTTTATTACATCCATTCACTGTATCCAGCAAGTATTCCACGAACGCCACTGTGGTGGCAAAGTTCTGTTAACGCCAATGTACTGTATATCTTTCATAATGCAGATTTGCAGATCTTAATCTCTCTCTGACTATTCCACCATTCTGTCTTTTTAGTTTCACCACCATATCAGACCCTATCACTGAACAAACTAGATTCCAAATTCCAAATTAATTATCTTAGAGCAAACCCACGAGTCTAAAAGCCTCTGCTATTAGCCACCATAGGCTTTACTGCTCCTTACACCTAACTGGTAGCCTGACATAGCCCGACCAATTTGCAAATGCGAATTAGTCTGGAACCTCTCAGTTCATTTTCGATTTCCAAGGGGCATTATCAAAGGGCGCAGACCAAAATGCCTCTGGACACAACTGGATAGACCTACAACCAATCAGAGCAATGAAACGTGTGACGTAGCGCTGAGCGAATCCTGTTGGAAGTACGGGAAACACATCTTTCTTATCAATAAAAGCTTTAAGTGTAGTTGTTTGTTGTTCTTTTAGAGAAAATATACCGTCCAGTTCATTTAATACTGACGCGATAGTGGATTCAGAACGTTCCACATCAGCAGCAGCCACCCTGGTTGTTTACGAAAATGCCTCAACGGCGTTCCTCTGTACCCTCATCATATCAAACCTGCCCCATATTAGATAAACAGTTGTGATTGGCCCAACCAGGGGGACTAGCCACATCTGCCAAAGCAAATAAAACATGAGCTCACAGATTCGTCTGGTTCCCAGGCTAGCTAACTGGGGCAAAGAGGTTTGAACTGACCAAGCAATGGATCATTACTGCCATCCTTGGAGCTGTTTTGAACTGATCTCAGAATGACACGTTGGTTTAAAATTGTCAACATGTCATTTTGCTACTAGATACTTTTGGTCCAGCAGCCAACATTTTGATGATGGTTGTCTGTTTCTTCCCGCTGGCTACTGTGTAAAACGCCTGTCCTAAATCTGTCTCCTGCAAAACTAAGAGAGATGAAGACAGAAAATAAAAAAAGGGAGATAAGCATGTGACAGAGACAGGAGGCATCATTAAATATGAAAACATGAAAGAAGCTCTACTCTTTCTCAAACTCCACTTAAAGTCTAAACTGACATTTCAGTCCTGCTGCACCTGTCATCAGACTGCATTAACAATGGTCCTTTTATATTTCACCCAATCTCCCCCCTGTGCATCACTACACAGCTACACTCATACACCACAGCTCTGAATACACTCTGTGAGCATATTTCAAACTGTGAAGGACATGGAGGGGTAAAGACGTAAGAGCATAAAGTAACAGAAAAAAAGATATGGGGCTTATGGAGGAAAAAGAAAATGAAAACCTGAATAATAAGAAGAGGATAGATGAAGATATGGGCAGCAAAAAGGAGAAGAAGAGTGGAATAAAAAGATACACAGAAAGAAAAGGTGTGATAAGCAGAGTGACAAAAAACTGAGGGAGGGGGAAAAGAGAGAAAAAGAGGAGGAGAGATGTTTTCTTATCTCTAAGGCTCAGAGTCCTTATGTACATAAACACTTAAACTGGCCAGCTCCTGCCTGCTTTATATTCGCACACAACTATCTGTTTGTGTGTGATAAAATATTCTGCCTTTTTAAAAAACAAAACAAAATTGGGTACAGTATGGCTATGCAGCTTTCGTCTGTGGTCTTACTGTATGTGTTTGTGGGGTTACGAGGGATATCCATTCATCCGAACAATCACTCTGCGGCAAAAACTCTCCTGCTCTGTCTTACTCTCTCTCTCAGCATAACACACACACACACACACACACACACACACATTCAACTCATTAGTGTGTGCTCACAGTGCATGGCAAAGACTCTGGGCCATCTTGCAGCGTGGTGAGACACAGGTCAATGGTTCGACTTTGGAAATCACTGAGGTTGCCAACAAAACACTCTGCACACTCTCAGCTCAGTCACAATATCATCACACACAAATTTTATTCCATCAATAAAGCCGCAGTTAATTCACATGATGCCTTTTAATAATATCAGTGTAAGAGCATTATGATCATAAGAATGCGTAAAGGAAAAGGCATTATTTCAATGGATTATGTTGTATATTAAAATTCCTTTGATCCTCATTTTTGCATAACTAACGCTCACATAAGCAGCATACAAAGTAGGATACCTGACATGTGTGAGCTGTGGTTACATTTAATTCCAAAAGAAAAAGCTTAAACTTGTTGGTAACACAGTTACTGTAAATAGTGATGGTGTAAACAGAGCTCTACAATCGTACAGCTCTGTCCCACCTTAGGATTCATAGGGTTCACACAAGTGATGTGTATTAAAAACATGCTCTCTGTCACTTTGAGGTAATATAATCTCTCTCTTCTATAGGGCACGTCCATCTAACAGACTTCAACATCGCAGCCATTGTGAAAGAAGACCTAAAAGCAACATCCATTGCTGGGACGAAGCCATACATGGGTAAGAACATACGTCTTTGACCAGTGCTTCACAGGGAAACTTTAACACTGGGGACATCAAACTGAAGCTAGAGGAAATGGTTTGAGTACAGAAATCAGGGAACATAACTTATATAAACTCCACAAAGCATGCTTATGTTTGCTAAGAATTTGGTGACTACCGTTGGTGAGCCCAGCTTTCACTGGAGGAAGCACCCTCCCTTTGCTGCTTAGAAGGAAGTTTGTCTCTTGTTCATATGTGTTGATTCATCACTCGATGTGAGAAGACAAGTGCCAACACCCAACACATGGAGCAAATAGAGCACATCTCTCCACTCTGTGAGTCTTGAGCAGGTTTCAAAAACTCAATAATTGATTTAAGAGTAATTCAATTATTGATGAAGGAATGAACGAAGGCTAGATGGATTGAGGGACACGTGCAGAAAATGCTGCTGTCCAAAGCAACAATTGAGCATAACATATTTTCACCCCTAAAGCCAAGTTCACAGAGTTTGACTTTTGTCAATATTAGCTACCCCATGGCTAGGAACAAGATGAAGCTAAAAATAAGTGGGCAGGTATTGACCAATAAATGGTGGTACTTTGTTGTGAGGTACATAGTGAAGGTTGAAAGCTTAGGGAGCTTAATGCATAAATTCTGTTTAGGAAGCATTTTAAGTTACAAATAATTAGCTCTGATAAACAACAACATGGAGACATTACCTCCATTCTTGTGTCTTTCTTGTGTCCTAATTAAAAAAGTACATGTAGTATATTCTTGAGGCTTATTTGTTTGATTTTGATGCATAAGCCCAAAACCTGAGAGTAGTGTTAACATTTTAAAGAAAGTAATACTGCCTTTAGAAACCAACATTTATCCTTTTCAGCACCGCTGCAGTCGTCCTCCTCATGACTCTTAAGTACTGTAGTGGTCAGGTCAATGTGTGTTCAGCTCCTGAGAGATCAGACAGCAGCTAACAGGATTTCAAGGGGGATATGTACGAGGCAGCGGCAGTGTGTGTGTGTGTGTGTGTGTGTGTGTATGAGTGCGTGTGCGACTGTTTTTATCCTTATAAAGTGTGCGCTCATGATGGAGAATGATCTTGTAACCATGTGTCACTAGATTTCAGGTGAATATTCTGTGGTGTAATAAATCACTTATGGGTACTCTGGGAAGAAGAACCTTGCTTGTTAATGTGATGGCAAGTTTACATGTCGGTCTCATGTCTGAATAAGCCCCCAAGTCACTTTTTAAATAAAAGTCACTACAGCAGTCCAACTGGGTCAGACCTGGTAACATTTCTGTAACTGTTCGACAGTCTCCCTCGCTACTATTTCAGTTTTCATCCATGCCAACTGCATGGAAAATAAACAGCAGGATTCTCTATCTGCAGTAATAAGCCATCACAATTCAGTGCCAACTATTGTGCAAGCCCTTTCTGCAACAGTCAGGCTATGTGTGAATAAAGCAATTATGGCTGGCACATTTATGTAACAGAGGTTACATCTGAATTGGAAAAAGACAGATGTAGCAAGCTGTGTTATGTATTCCATGTCTGAAAAGGGCTACAGTTAAAATAAACTGTCCGAAACCAAAATGTCAGATCAGAATCAGAATACACAAACACACACCAAAAAAAGTCAATTTCTAACCTAGGAAAGAGTGATTACACACCATACTTTCCTTTAATTTTGTTGTAATATTTTTTCTATCTATTAGCTCCTGAGCTTTTTCAGACCTTCGAGGGGTCCCACCCTGGCTACTCCTTCTCTGTCGACTGGTGGTCACTGGGCATCACGGCCTATGAGCTACTAAGAGGACAGGTAACTCAGACGCACACGGAGTACCATCACCATGTCCACATCTCAGCTCACTTCAGCGTGGCCTTGCACACTTAAATGCAGTGAATAATGCATATGACATCTACAAGTGTGTGCTAGAAAGGTCCTGTCAGTAGGAAAGCAGACATAAAGCAAGTCCTCAGCCTTCACATATCATAGGGGGGAGAAGTTATAATTGAATTTTACATTTAAGCTGACCTTACTGGGGAATATGTTTAAATGTTTAGTCACAGTGTGAGACGAATCGCTGCAGGAGAATGAGAAAAAAGAATCTGAGTTATTTCAAGAGCCATATAATTGGAACTGATTTTTAAAATATTATTTATTTAATTTCGTGCTGGTCCTTCTGGAGAGGTGTAATTCTGATGTCATGGAAATAAACACAGGACATAATGTTTTCACTCCATCTCCTTGCTGTTATCAGGCTGAGTCTTAGACCTGACAGCAGTCTGTTCATTGTGGACTCAACTCAGACTGCTCTCATATTTCAGAAAGATGATTACACAAACTACAGTAACCTCTGTCTACACTTACAAGGACCCAGAACACCTGAAACTGATCCAGAACTGTCATGAAGTGTTCCTGAAATCAATTTCTCTTTTTAGACATGTCAATGCTCTCCCTCTCACCTTTCTCCATAAAACTGTTGACAGGTACTTTGCCTAATAACTTTCAATTACACTCTCTAATGTGCATTCTGTCCACTTTCTGACCTCAGAGTTACATCTTTACTCCCACTGAAATATCCCCCTTAAGCTTTTTTTACCACAAAACCTTTCTTTTAACCCTTCTAAAATATGTTTTGTCCTCTCTCTGACCTCTAAGCTACATCTTATCTGCACCAAAATACCTTACGTGTTTTCTCTTACCTCAAAGCTGTGTCCTGTGATTTTTCAAGTACTTTTAACCTTAACTCAAACACTTACACGCCTTTGCACCCAGAAATCACTTAGAGTGACATAGACATTAGCCCCATTCACTCCTTTTCTTCATACTCCACTTTTTGGACGTTCCCGTATAATCCGCATCATCTACGTAAACAATCTCCTGAACTTTCTTTCAACCCTCTCTCTCTGCACACCAACCTCACCTTCTCCCAGACAATTGATTTTCACACCATTTCAACACCACCTATAAAGCATAAATCAGTCTCAGGATGTTAAAAAACTGGCCTGTTGGATGTGCAGAATTATTTGGCTGTTGAAAATGGAGAGCTGGCTCACTATTATCCAGCTCCAGGCACCTGTCGACCCCTTCTCAGCCTTTACTTCATCTTATCTCTCTCTTAAGCTCCAACCACATCTTACCTCATTCATGCTGCTTTGCTCAGACCATTTAACTCCTCTCTCACTAACCATGCTTCCCTGCTGGGCAGTGACTACTAGCTGGTTGCAGGTCCAGATCCAGGCAGCTCAGCATCTCGGAACCGCAAATCAAATCACTGTTACTTAGTTTCTCCACCTCCAGCCTCCGTTTTGTTTCCAAATTAGACAACACTTATCAAACCCCAGAGGCAACACAGAGACCTCATGGTAAATTTCCAAAAGAATGCCAATTTCTGCCTTCGGAACATCTGATGCCAGAAGAATATATTACTGGTTATCTGACACCTTATGTGTGCACTGAATGGGGAACATCTGCAGAATTGGAATATAATTGGTATAATGCATCTAAAAGAGCCTGTAATAAAAATGAATAATAGCGAGGCATCCACCTGGGTTGTATATCGCTCTTTCATCTTTCCTGTTTCTCTTCACTCTGAACCATCTGACGAAGCAGAAATTGCATTAAATGTGTGTCAAAAAGAGAATATTTGCCCATTTATGCATTTTCTCTTCTGTAAACAAACAATCTGGGAGAAACAGGCAAAGGCACAGATTGTCCACCTCCAACCAGCTTGATCTAGCTGTGTCATTCTCCAACTCAAGTGAAAGGAGTCTCTCTGCCCCAGATGAAGAGGGTGGAGAAGGACTGCTGTGAAGGACTCTCAACAGGCTTTCCCTTGTTTTCTAACCCACAAGAAAACCCTCTCACACTAAAAGGCAGAGAGTTTAAGTTGTGTTTTGAGAATAGTCCCTTATTCTCTGTTTCCTCTATCATTTGTCCCCATCAGTGCAGGAAATGGGTTCACAGAAGGTGAACACAAGGAGAAGAGGAAGAGAGAGTAGAGAGGGCCAATTGCGTAACAAACTTTAAGAAACATACTTCATCAGAGAAACTCCTCCAGGCAGTGCATGGCTATGAATACAAGTTGTCTGTAACATATTATCTCTGCTCTCCTCTGTTTTCAGAGACCATATGTGATGAGATCCAGTACACCAGCCAATGAGATCCTTCAGACCTTCCACAAGGTCCATCCCAGCTATCCAGCAGCCTGGTCTGTGGAGATGAAGTCTCTTCTCAGAAAGGTAAATGAGTGGCATAATGCACAGTACACTGTACTGTAGGAGCAAAGATATAAAGGGTATGCATTCATCTCACCTTTTCACATGATACTACCCCCCTCACCACCACTCGGTTACAAAACAAACCAACAGATAGGAAGGAATATTAATATCTTGAAAAAGCAATGTGTGCAAAAATGGAGACATACAGTATATTGTATATGTGTATATCTTGACACCTAGGAAGAAACGCTTCACTCCCGTGTTGTGAACATGGAATCTTCAGTGTACAATGACATTACGTGTCTTCCATCTAATAGTGACATCTACCCATGCTCAAGATCTAAAGTAACTATTCCCTGTGAATTTTCAGTGCACACCGTACCTCTCTCAAATGTGGGTAGGTGTGTCACATTGTACAAAAGATCCTTGTTTGAAGGAAGGTTTTGAAGGTCCACCTCACCTCCAGAATGTGCTGTGGTCATTTATTTAAACCTGCCAACATCTCACACTGGTGATGCCTGGTGGCAAAACTCCAATATCACAATACATAAACACATAAACATAAACATTATGCACACGTTGACCGTTTTTTGACTGGTGTGATCTTGTCATAAATACTTAACAAACAATAAAAGCAAAGATCTTATGTTGGTGAGACTTTTCTGGGTGGCTCTGTTGCTACTTTGTAGGAGATAGTTTGGATTTTCCTCTTAGGTTTGAATTCTTTATTTCCTGTGGGAATTATCCATACCTGACGGCAGCACTTTATTTGGGAAAACAAGGTGTGTCTACAGAATCTAAATTAGGGGGTCACTTTCCTTGTTGCAGGCCTATACTTTGCAAACAAGCGGTTTATTTATACATGCAAATCTTGCAGTGCGGCTTTAGAATTATAATCATCATACGATCAGCATTCAAAAAGAGGAAATTGTGTTGTTGCCAAAGAACTGTGACTCACAGTGTTAAAGTTAAACAGTACATAGGTAAATAAATCTAAGGTACAAAGTCAACACAACCTCACAAACAGTGCAAATACACAGAGCAGCACACACCTTGGCACTGAAAAAATAAGACTATTCATATCGCTCCTTAATTACAATAATCTAGATGTACATTCTTTTCATCTAATTAGCATATTACATCTTACCAGTCTATCCATAATTAACTGCCAAAAGTCTATTCCTCTCATCACAATTAAGCCACTTGCAAAGCTAACAGAAACACTGTTGCTGTAGCATTTGGGTTTTGTCTTGACAGCAATCCACTGCAGTCAAACTGTTGCATTGCTTCGTGCTCAGACTCCTCGTACCTCATTGGCATTCAGGTCACATGTGTAAATGTGTGTGTAATGTGGGAGAAAGGGAGAGTGAGTGTGTGTGTGTGTGAGAGTGAGAGAGAGATGTAAAGAAAGTGAGAATGCAAGGGGAGAATTGCTCGATGTTCAATATATTTGACCTTCATCCTTCACACAACCCCTTGAATTCTCCTCATCACCATTTGTTTCCTATATATGTCTCATTTTCTTGTCCCCTCCTTCTATCACTCTTCATCTCCCTCCATCCTCTCCTGTCCTTTCCTCAATACCTTCCACCCCCAACCCTTTTGTCCCCATATCCTCATTGTCACACATCCTTTAGGGCAAACATGTGCTCGTGTCTCAGTGGGACTCTGCCTCTAACTTTTCAGCCATGCCTACCCATGGACAGTAATTGTCCTAATTCTAATCCTTTTGTCTCCTTCAGATGCTGTGCATAGACATCCAGACGCGCATTTCCTGTCTAGCAGAGCTACAGGATCTGGACTACATGTCAGATGTCAACTGGGACGCTGTGCTCAGCAAACAGCTTCCGCCAGGCTTTATTCCCAATGTGAGTATCAGAACTAAACAGAGCACTGCCTCAGTATGCTACCCAACAAAATGCTCACATCTGAATAGAACAGAATAAAATGCTTTTTTTTTCTGACATTGTCCTGCTATAATGTGTTGCTCAGATCCACCACACTTCCTCCAGTCCATCCTCCTTAAAAATTGGCAAAAAATACAGCACTGTCCAATGCTTTAAAAACAAAATGACAGTTACAAAAAATGAACTGCTAACTATGTTACATCTTTGTCAAAGTATGATTTTGCTCATTCTTAACATTCCATAATAAAAATACCATCCATCCCTGGAACCCCTCCTCCCTTCCACTGTTCTCCCATACCTATTCCCATACCAGTATTTCCTGAAGGCGACAAAGATGCAGTGGGAAAAAAAAAGATGCCCACTTCTCATCTAATATTTTCTAGTCGAGCTGTAGACACCACCCCCTGCTGGCCTGAGCTGGATCTCCTTTAGGAGTGTGTAGACGAAGCAGCACACGTGTGTGCATACCTCTTAGATACAAACAAAGGCAGAGAAAGCCTCTGCACCTGCAGCTCTACAACAAGTTGGGTGAAGATGGGACTTGCTTGTAATAATATCTCTAGGCAGGAAGTCAAGCTGCTTAGTTGGCAAACTGATGTGCTGTGTTCTTTCTGTAGTCCCAGGTTTTTACAGTAGCTGCACTGATTTACTGTACCCAGTTTCCAGCTGGTAACTAAACAGGAGAAAGGACCACACAAGAGCTGAATGGGGGCCTTGTTGTTCAGATCTTGTGTGGTCTTGGTCAAGAGTCCACATCCTACCTAACAGTTAATTTGTCTCATTCAACTGCTATTAGAAAAAAATATAATTAACAATAGTTTCCATTTGAGTACTTTAATCAAATCTACAACTCCTTTGAAAATACTGTAACCGCAGAGCTAATCCATGTTTGTGCTTTCATGGGCACAGATATAATAGATTCATTGAGCAACACATATAATAATTAGGGCTGCAAATAACTATTATAGTCATAAATGATTAATATGCCATTGTTTTCTTGACTAATAGATTAGCCTAATAGTTTAGTCTATAAAAACTGAGAAAACAGTGAAAAGTGCCCATCACAATTTCCTTAAGCCCAAGTTAAAGTCTTCAAAAGTCTTGTTTTGTCCAACGAGCAATCCGAAACCCAAATATATCCAGCTTACTCTCACATAAGACAAAAAAGCAGCAAATTCTCATTATAGACTTTTTGGTGTTTTGGGGCAAAGGACAAAATGACTTTATTGACTCTAATAATGATTATAGCTGTCTGTGTTGGTCAGTCACATCAACACAATGATCAAGCATTACAAAAACTATCCAGTATTTTTTTAGTGAAGCAGCAAAGGGACAATAACTGTCAATGCTTAGTGCCAGAGTTGAACACATGCAGAATAATGACTGATGCAAGTGAATAGATGACTAAATGACTTAATCTAATTCTAAGTCTATAGCGACTACAGAGCAGCATGAATCCCCAGCAGGGAGAAAAAACACAGAGGATTGATGGGGAATTGACAGTGTCTCTTTATCTAATTATAGGCCTATCAGTCCCTTATAGACTCAGGGTGAACTCAGCCCTTATGTTTTGTTTCCTAACTTCCCAGCATTCAGTATGCTTTGTCTTTGTTGGCTTGCTGCCGTTTGAGTCTTTATCTTTCCTGTAAAGCATGCATTGTATCATTCTGTATTGTATCACATACAGTATAATATATTGTATTTTATTACAAATCAAAAACATCAGACATTTAGTAGGGCTACCCTTACATTTTTATGTTTTGATCTTAAAGTCATATTTCCATACACATAACACATAAACACAAAAAACATACATAAGCATATGTTTTGTACACACCATTATAACATAATAGTAAGCGATACACAGTTCATGAAAGCACTTTAATTTGCTGTTGTCAAAGGACTTTCCCAAGAAAAAGTTCTGTGGTGCACACAAATGTTAAAAGTTATGACAAAGTTGGTTTTCAAATAAATATAAGAGCAGACAAAGAGATAAGTCATACCTAGAGATCCTCATGATTCAACAGAATGCCCAAGAAAAATTTAATTCACATTAACCTGTTGTCCATACTGACTTATTCAAGTAATCAGTGCAGAAACACAGTAACAATGACTGACTGTGTTGCTGAGGTCAAAACCATGAGAATCTCACAGATAACTACTTTTAAGTGTAGACTTGGCATTTAGGTTTTGTCTCAGAGTTTTAAATATTAATAAGACTCAATATTTTAATCTGTGGATCTGTTGGGGCTTTTTTTAATGTGTGCCTGCGTCTCTGTAGAGGCGGAGACTAAACTGTGATCCCACATTTGAGCTGGAGGAAATGATCCTGGAGTCCAAACCACTTCACAAGAAGAAGAAAAGGCTTGCCCGAAAAACCAGGGACCAGGGATCTGATGGGTCCCCACAGGTAAGGCTTTCAACTAGAAACATTAAATAATTATTATACATCAGACAAGAGTGACAAAATGAGGTTTTTTTCTCCAAAATAGACAGCTACTGTTCAAGAGACTTTTTTTTTTTTTTTAATCAAATCACGTTTACAGATCATCTATAATTTTGCACTTTTCTTCACTACCAGTGTTCTTCAAATAAGTGTGTTTAAATATAAATGTCAACTCAACTTTATTTTGGTTTATCCTGTCCTCAGTGGATCACACATGCCTCTTAAAAGGTGTCCCTCTAAATGCTTATCATCATTCATTAAAGAAAACTGTCCGCTGGTTCCATTTGACCCAGTTACAGGTGATAAGTTACTCCTTAGTTTGTCTTTTAAATGTGTCTGGAGTGCTATTAAGAATGCTGAAGACATATTTTAGAACTCTGTCCTCCCTCACCTTCATCAGAATAAATGGGTCAGTAGCCTGCTGCAAGTATGGGGAAGGAAAAGAATGCAATCACCTAGCTCCAGTCTATCAGTCTGTCCACATAAATCAGCTGTTGTCCTCTGGGTGTTTATACAAAATGAAGAGGAAAGCACTGAAAGGTTAATTTGATCACCCAGTCAAGTGAGAAGTGGGAGGAACACACACACATATACGCACATCACACACTCATAAACACAGCGATAGTGAAAGCGTTTAGGCAACAGTGATTTTATTTTTGGTCTAGTGTAGCAGTTGGACCTGATCGGTGCTGCCATTTTTGTTTCAAGGCTAACTTTAGCTCAAAAGACCTCAAGTCACTTGCGTTTACTTACATCTTAAGTCCAATATATGACCAGTGGTGTTGAAAAGCGTGGAGGAAACCCTAAAAACATTCTGTGTGGCAAGAAAGTTCTTCTGTAGATGTTTTTGTAGATGTTCTTATGCAAGGGCTTCTTCTGGGTATACAAAACCAGTGTTTTGAAAAGAAATATTTTAGTGGCAGATTTTGTTGTTAATATTTACTTATTATATATATTTTTTTTATTTATTAATATTTGATGTGCAAATATTCCATTTACATGTGGGTATTTGGTCTTCTTATCAAGGCCAATTTTCTTACATTTTTGTGATTTTGATAATAAAATCTGTCTTCATTTTCAAATGGTACATTTTCATCTGTCAACTGACAGCTGACAGATATACCATTCTACTGTTGGTGACCATTCCCATACCACTCCTCTCCCTGAACTACTTCTCTGCACAAACTTACAAAACTTAAAATATGTCTTCAGCATTCTTAATAGCACTCCTGTCATAGAGTCAACCTGTTGGTCGTGAAATTTATATAAAAAAAGACTAATCAGTGTCAGTCAGTCTCCCCTGTGTCCCCTGACCCAGACACTACTTATCCACAAAGTCACGCCCCCTACAGTTGTTGTTCCCTTACACATTGAATTTGAGGGTTGAGTAATAAATCTGCCGCTATATGTGACCCTATAGAGGTCAAAGAACTAGTACTGCAAGGCGTGTCACTACCTGTCCTGTGTAAATAGTCATACTCCACTGATCAATGTGTGAGAGATACAGTAAATGGTAGAATTACTATTCCTACATTGAAGACTGAAGCCAGCTTTCAACATTCTCCTGCCACAAGAGAGATTTTAGTAATGCACTTTTAAAACAGGGAGTCAGGTCTGTTTATCTGATGAAATGTATTTACAGTACAGGGGTCAAGGGATTGGTACAACATGGGGGTGCCCCAGTGAGTTCTAGGCTTCTGTCCAATTTTGACTCTTTAGATTTGTTCATTGACACAGTAAAAGCTCAGAGAGATCCACAAATGAACACTAACTAACATTGAATACGTCGTGGTTTAATTTGTGTGCTTTTGCCAGCAAAAGTGCAGTATTGTGTGTTGGGTCTGGTCGTTATCCAACAACATTGCACCACACCACTGAAACTTGCCATGCACATAAAGTATGCACACACATCCTAACCTATTGCACACACACACATACAACCTATACCATTAAAAAGTCAATAAGTCTGGACCCTCCCCCATTCGTTGGCACATTAGAACAGTTTATGGGCCTCTTTTCTAATAGAAGTGAAGCAATTTGTGTGGTCTATACTCTGGAGCACATACCTTGCCAGCTTGCAATAAGAAGTGAGAGCTGGCCCAAAGTGCGCCATGTTGTATGAAAGCTGACAGCTGCTTGTGGAGACCTGTCTGTGTGTGTATAACAGTGATATCTCACTGTGCAGCCAGACAACATTCGTCATCCCTTGGCCCATTCGGACAAAAGTCCCCTATTCTAATGAAATAATGATAGTACCCTTTCAGGGAAACATTTGTTATGTTTATGGAGTGAGATGAATTAAGAGTGTATGGTCAGACTAAGGGAAACTATCATTAAGTCAGTGAAATGGTTCTGTGCTCTTGTGGCTTGCATTTCCTAATTAAATCACCTTATTCATTCTGGTATAATTTAGGCAACATTTGATTAATGCAGCTCAACCTAAACTGGGGTTAATAATATTCAGCTGTATTTGCTTAACAGGTCTTTCATATGAAAATGGAGAAGGCCACTCTAAAATGATTTAAACAATAAATGGCCGTTTAACGTGCATATTATTCATTTCAAGTAGTTATATTTTGCAGCATGTGCTGGGCTGTCTGTCTGTGAGAATTCTCGCTTTACTGTCTATAAATATCAGTTTGTGTTTGTGAAATGCTTTGCCATATCCATTTACAAAAGACCTTTGGGACCACTTGTGATGGATGCATGTAAGAGAGAGACTAAGGAAGAAAGTGAGTGCTTGATGTGTGCATGTGTGTTTGGGAAGAGAGAGGGAGATCTGTGCAGCATTTCTGAAGCATAGCGGATCAATATTGAATGAAGTAAGCTAGTTGCTGTAATGCCTGTCCCAGCCAGCTTCTTACTCATTACCCTGAGGCTGCTCTGTATTCTTTTTGCATATTCCTCCTCTCCTCCCCTCATTTTCCTCTTCTCCTATCCAACCTTAATTCTCCTTTGTCCTCAGACTCTTTCCACAATGCCCCCCACTCCATACAGTATTGGTAGCTCAATTAAATCACTGATAATATGCCGCAGAAAATTGGAGTGCTGTGAGAACAATATAAATTGGCGGACTCCCATCACACACACACACATACACACACACCTCTCCTAATCATAGATGTCATTCAAGTTTATTACTTACTGCATGTATGAAATACGCTGGAAACCTGTCTTAGAGAATTTATTTTAATAATTTACACCATACATTCAAAATTACAACAGTACAGAAGGTGTGCAGAAGGGTTATAGTGTGTATCTGTGCATGTAAGTGTGTGCCTGGATGGAATATAGTACAGCCATCTCAATTGCCCTACTGTAATAAGAGTAGAGGTAATGTAGAGGATTTGGATTTTGTAGCACAGCATTTGTGCTTTTTTAGTCTAAAGTTAAAGTTAGGGTTAGCACTAGCACAAGTACTTATGTGTAGAATATTGCTAGGTGGTTTCTAGGGTGTTTAGAATGGCTGCTTTGGTGATAATAGGAATTGTTTGCCATATCAATTATCGGTGTCTGCCATGGAGTGCTGCTTGACTGCCATGGTGAACTGTGTGTGTTGTAGAGTTGCTATTAAAGTGGCTATAATCAATACAGTGTATCTAAAATAACAATGACTAACAATGACAATAACTGAATGGCAGATTGACAAAGTTAGCAGCTAACTGGTGAACATAGTGGAGCATTTATCAGCTAACGAGCCAGATATTCCCTTCAGTAGTTGGTAGAGACCAAAATAGAGCTAAAACAAGAGTGATTATTGGACTTACATTCTTCAGGAGGCCAGAATACGACTCCAAATGAATGATAATGGATGGGATGAGTAAATAAAGCAACTGTTTGCTAAAATGTTTGCCATATCAACTTAAAACTTAAAATATGTCAATGTTGTGTTCTCAACTTCTTTTCCTCTGCCCCCAAGTGTCCAAAAAATCAGTAAAAGATCATCATATGACAATCAATGTAAAAAAAGACAGATGACTGTTTCAGCACCATAGAGAGAGACACAAACAGTTTTTCTCTCACACCATCCTGTGGCCAAATGCAGTAATGAGAGAATTGATGTATGCTTACAATAAGCCTCTGTTTCTGTGTTTTATTTTACCTGTAAGTAACATTAATTGGTCCACAGAGGATGAGATAAAAAAAAATTAATAGGAATTTTATGTTGGTTCTTGTTTTTCCATACTGAAAAGAAGAGGAAAACTCAAACGAAACTTTAACTTGATGAAAATGTATGTGCACTTGCTGCTAAGCAAATAGAAGCTGCATAGAAGATTTGGAAAATCACTTAATTAGTAATAGAGTCAGGTAAATCAAAGAGCCACTGGAAGAGTCAGAAAGCTGGGAATACAGCTCCATATGTGCCACTAATTAAAAGTGCAGAGTCAGAGCTTGTCCTCAGTTTAGTTCTGAATGCAGGAATATCATCAGAAGCAGTCAAACAGTTGTGGCTCAAAAAGTAGAGCTTGTTCCGCATACATTTTTTACACATAACAACAACAGGCTCAGCTGAAAATGTTGACATAAAATATGTGCCTGGACTGTTGGTTTGAGCATTTCTCCTAACCGTTTTTCATTATTCCCATGGGGTAAAAACACATTGTGAACAATAAACGCCAGATTGGTCTTCTAAAATTCCACAGCACAAATTTGATGCGTCATGTATTTGGTGCTGATAGTCTGGTAAAAGTTAAAAACAATACAGTGTGGGAAATGAGAAAACCTTTTATATCATACTTTCGAAAATAGATGATGGTATTATTAAATGTATTATAGATTGTTTAAATGTGACATAAATTCCTACTTCAACCGCAGTACATATTAGCAGTCACATTACAAACCAAAGCTGTCCCAAGCCTCAGACAGAAACACAGTAAGCCCAGATAAGGACGCTGAGAAATGTCCCTTTTAGGCTGTCGTCCAGCAGAGCACTCCCTGATGGTTTGTCTCATTAAATGGAAAGTTTAATCCAGCAGTTGGAGCAATTAGCTTCTGAACTGTCTTTTTGAAAGCATCAATTAAAAAGAGAGAGGGTGAGACAGAGAGAGGAACAAGTGGTGAAGTGTCTAAAGTTAAAGCATTGTTACTGTTTTCTCTGCAAGGCTTCTTTTAGCATGAAAGCTTTCCTTCTTTCAGTCCTTCTTTCTTTCTTTCCTTCCATCCATCCTTATTTCCTTACTTATTCCCTTCCTCCCTTACATTGTTATTTCCATCCTTCCTGATTTCCTTACTTCCATATTTCCTTCCTGTCTTCCTTATTTCCTTACTAATTTCCATACTTATTTCCATTCGTACTTCTTTCCTTCATTCCTTCCTCCCTTACTTCCTTAGTTCCTGCATTACCACCACCCTTTAGATTGGAGAAGGGCCTATGCTGATTTGCATGTAGCTTGGGGAAACCAAGATGGATGCAAACAGATTTGTGAACTGGCCAACAGAGAAGCATATTTGTGGCTAAGTGTAAATGAAAGCATCTGGATTGATCCAGATTTGGGACACTTGAAATAACAAGTGTAAATGGGGTCATGGATGCTTTGAAAAGAAAACTATATGACAAGATACCAGTTAGAACAGATAGAGGACAGAGGAGGAGACATAAGATAAAAGTCAGGAGCAAGAGTCAGGCCTTTTACAAAATACACCTGTAAATAACTAGCAGAAATATTTCAAAAGTTTATCTTGCTTGAAGGTTGAAATCTCTATCTTATTTTGTAAAGTTACTGAACCCTGACTGTACTGGAGAGAAGCTCCATTGCAAGCATTTCACCAGCGCAGCTTGTGTTCAACCTCCTCCTGCAACTGATGACCAATGCCATTGCTGTAAATAAAGTATTTTCCTGGTTCTTTGAATAAAGATTAAAAAAGACTGACAAGAGAAACCAGAGATAGTAATGAACTGGTATATGGGGAAAGGTTATACAAAGGTTTTTTTCCGTCATGCCTTTAGATTTAAGAATAAGTCATTATGACAGCATCCGGGAGACACTACATCAAACTGTGTGTCTCATCTGTCATTTTTCGTATGTATCACATCCATCACTGATGTTTGACAAATTATGCACAGTATTCCTCCTGTCTCTGTCTGCCTGTTTGTTTCTTTGCCCTTTAGGAAGTTTGCATTAGTTTGTGGTTATGTAGATATGTTCCTTCTGTGTCCTGTGACAGAATCCCTTAATCGGAAACCCACATGAAAAGAAAGCGTCTTTATTTTTTATTTGCAATTAACATACAATATATGCTAATCATAGACCTGCTCCTTGTTTCTTCACTCTCTCCCATGCACACATGCAAAATTATTACACAATGCACACACTACACCTTCTGTTCTTATTGTTCACTTTTCAAATGTACATACACAACTCTCTCTTTCTCTCTATTTTCCTGCCCTAATTTAGTTGATGGCTTTTGGTCTGCAAGTGGCTGCTCCCCCACTGTGACAGCACCTGTACAGAGCCTCTCTGCTGGGCTGTGTGACTTACAGCTCTGGGCAGAGAGTCAGTCATTTCTCTCCTGAAGAGGCTTCCAGGAGGCTGAGTTTGGAGTTTTGAGGGCTGATCTGACTTGAGGGGTGTGTGGGGAAGCAGCATTTACTCATACTTATATGTGCAGAGGAAATCCTCCAAAGTGAACACATTTTAGAGTTTGACCAGTTTGGATTTAGTTGTGTTAATTTTGGAATTTGTATTTCATTTAGGTTAGGATAAGGTGTATACACGTAGACTTGATATTGATAGGTCTCGGAAAATCCACACCCTTTTGCATTTGTTCATTTCTCTCTCTTGTCTCTCTGCTAGTTTGTCTCTCTGTCACACAAACACACAGAGAGTACAGTGTCTCTGTATCTCTATGATCGCTCTCCTCACTGCCTCCTTGGGAGAGTGAGAAAGCACCTGTCTGCTTGTCTTGGCATTACAGCAGTGCAAGGACATCCTGGCATGACAGTCAGATGTTCTCACTTGATTAAGTGGGCCAAATATGTATGAGCACATGGAGCAGGTGGAGACATCAGAGCATAAGACTTGTCCTCTAAAGTTAGGTCAGTTTACTCTTCTGGCATATTAAAGGAAGAGAAACAATATGAGGAAAGTAGTGTGTACAGTCTACTATCTGTTGAACATTTTGCACTAAAGTGTGTGTGAAGGCGTGAGCAAGCAGGTGCTACAAAACTGTAAGTTGTTATGTCTCTAAGCAGTGACACAAAAACAGATTTATGTGCATTTAATGTAACTGATTCTGATTCTGCACCTGGGAACAATAATGACTAATGATCGGCCCCAATTTTGTTGTTGCCTTTCCAGAATTGCCAGCAGTGATCATTTTTCTGTGTTTGTCTCTCCTCCAGAACGGTCAGTTGCAGCAGCGATTGGATAATGTCCAGAGAGACTTCATTGTCTTCAACAGAGAAAAGTAAGGAACCTCCATTACCTGCCCTACACGTTCTCTACAACCAATATATTGTTGTGTTTACTTTGAGGAAACATCACAAATGTCAGTGTTGTGAAACTAAAAACATTTGAGAAACAATGCTTCTTTCTCAAAATAAAGACATCATTTTAAACATTTAACGTTCTTTTAAAAATCCTATACACAATATTTAATGAATACTCTGTTTGGTTAACTGTATGTATGGTTAATAAAATGTTCTGTAGCCAGGCCTAGTTTAAAAAAAAAAAAAGTTTGCCTTACTGGCTGGTGAAAGCATGTAGGATGGTGTGAAAGGACAGTAATGTGGCTATTTGTGGCAGAAGATCTAGCCCATATATGTGGGTGGGTGATTAAGGCAGAAACACAGCGACTGGCAGGGAAAGTGTCCAACCATGATGACTATATACTGTATATGAGAATTAGATGTTTCTGGAAGTAAATCCAAAACAGACTAAATTAAAGACAAGTCAATGAATAACATTCATCATTGATTTGCATAAGTAAATGTTAAAGCAGGTGTGATCTTTCCTCATGCAAAGTGGAACCAAGACAATAATAGAACTGAATAATAATATTATAAGAGGATAGACAGAGGATATTTAATAATATATTTAATAAGAACAGAAAATGAAGCTCAATTACCTTGAGTAGACACAATAGGATTTCCAAATAGATATTGAAACTTATGGAAGATTAAGTTTTTGAGGGAAAAAAACTTGAGTGGTCTTCTTGTAAAAGGTTAATATGGTTCTCCAGTCTTGCGCTGGCTTTGGCTGAAAGACTGCATTTGACTAAGCGTAGCTGACTTCAGAAGAAACTAAAATTGAAGTCAGAAAGTGTAATATGAAATGTGATTCATGTTCAAACTGTTTGTGAAACAACACAGAAGAAGAAAGAAAAGAAAGAAACAAAATGTCTTTTTATAGGAACTTTAAAAAATCTGGCTATGCATTTGGTTATTTTGGCACTATAAAGTATGGCTTAATAATATACAGGCAGGCCAAATATTAAGGTAAACTGGTAACATGTCAGTAAAAATGGCTAACTTTGGCCATCACAAGGCTATGGGAAAGGTGAAATAATAAAATGTCATTAGCCACTATCTTTGGCCATCACAGGCCAAACCTCAAGGTAAAATGATAACATGTCAATAACATTAATTGCTAACTTAGGCTCTGACAGGACAAATATTAAGGTAAAATGGTAAAATAACATTAGCGAGTCATCATCACCATCACAGGGCAAAACTTCAGTTAGATAACAGAATATCAGCAACATTAGCTGCTACATTTTGCCCTGTTAAACATGATAAAATATCAGCAACATTAGCTGCTAACTTTGGCCATCACATGGCTAAGGCAAAGGTAAAATAAAAAAGACCTGTAATACTATTTGTTAACATTGGCCATAACATGGCTAGAAAGTACACAAGCTGAATGACAATCAATAAATGTGAAAACAAAAACGTGCACTGTAAATATTAATATTAATAAGAGATGTTCTTTACTCAACAGGTCAAGGAAAGCAGTGGTGGACTCGGAGTCCTCTGAGCTGTCCATGAGTGAGAAGAACAAGGCAATAGAGGATGGACAGAACAACAATGTTCAACAGGCTGCCTACTTATCAGGATAGGTCTCATGACCCAAGATCCCTACTTACTCCCTTATCACTTGCACCTGCCCACAGCTTGTAGATCAGCAATTTACACTCAGACACCTATTGTTCTATCAGCACAGGCACTCAGATTCGGTCTTCAATGTACCTGCACCACTACTATCGTATACTAACACAAATGCAGTATGCATCACTGTTCACCTACAAAAACCACATTATCAAGAGCTCCAGAACTGCAGGAGAGAACTGGACCCCTGGACCAGCAGCCATGCCACAGCAAGGCTTTTTGCCTCCCTGTCACTGAGAAGAATGACTCTTAGCAGAGTGCCGCTCATATCATGCTCCCTTACATCACTCTGGTGCTCTAAGGTCTGCTCAACCTCTACTCTGGTCAGTGTGCTGAAGTGAAGAAGTCACACCCCTCCCAAAAAGGAGACAATGCCACACCTACTCAGCTGTTGCAGGAAATAAAATCTGATGTACTCAACTATGGTTGAAAGCTGTATGTGCTGCTGCTGTCTTGGTGGGACACTCAGATTTTTAATCTCAGCAAGGCATTTTTCTGGTTAATTACAGTTATTTAAATATAACAATGGTTCTCCAGTTCCACATGGAAATGGACTTAACAAGAATTGGCAACATATTTTGAAAACAAACACTTGGGTGGATGGCTTTGTCCCATGTGATCTACATGACTTGAGATTCGAGCTTGACACTAAGAGTACAACACATTAAAATGGAGAGGCCTTTGTTTTTAAGACACAAACCACAGATTCCTCTAAGATATAAAATAAAGAGCTGAACTGTAGGCTTGAGCGTGAATGGCTCACTTTATCATAGCAGCAGATACATGGTTGTAGTGGTCATTATGCTTAGCTTTGCTAGTCAAGCTAACAAAGATGGTAGGATTGCAACATTTGGTACAATGTCCCAGCTCCATCAGCTGCAGATATAGCCAAAAATGTTTTCTTCACTTGTGTATGCTTTAAGTTACTACTGAGTCAAAACAGAAATATGAAATGCAGTTAACAAACAATGGTTTTAAGGTTAAGCTTAAAGGTCCATTCTTGACCTTAGAAATGTATATGGAGTTGCTTAGTTAAGGGCACCTGATGTGGTTGAAAGCTTCGGGCACACCAAGTAAGTGGAACTTCTGATGAAAGTTCTTTTGTCAAACTGGTTTTAAACTTCTTTAAAACACTGACATTTTGGACTAACCTTTGCCTCAATCTGCAAATGTCCAACTGGGTCTTTAAATAAAGGTTTATAGCTATGAAAACGTAGAAAAGGTAGACGGTAGATGTTATATGTTCTGCACTGAACCTTGCTTTGCACATGCTTCATCAACTGTAGCATTTATGCACAGAGAGAGACAAAAAAAATCTAAAGCTGTGAGTGAATATTTATTCCCTTAGGGATGGTTTTATAGACAAAGATTAAGCTGAGTCCAAGATAAGATTAATTATTTTCAGTTAGTGTCTGCATTGAAATTTGTTTTTGTCAAATCATTTTTTTATGTCCTTCCTCTTTTGTGTTGGATACAACAAATTACAAATGTGCCACCAGATAAGTCTGTAAATTTGTATTTGCAATTAATTGCTCCCATAGAAGAATACATTCTGCAACAACATTCTGCAGATGGTATTCAACAGTAATTCAGCACCAGCTGGATAACAAAAAAATATTGATTTTCACATTTTTTCAGTTCAGAGTCAAAAAAAGCAATGAAGGAAACAAATAAACACCAGGCAAGGCAATACCCCTCATTCATACTGAAAGATGTACTGTAGGCTTGGTTAAAACCCATGTCTAAGAAACCACACCTGCCTCTGAAATTTGCAGAGGGACGCCTTATACCATAAATATGGCATACAGCTGGTTCCCTTAAACTATAGGTAAACTGTAGGTAGTAAAAACCTTTTTCACAATCAGTAAGTAAATGTGATTTCTACTAATGCTTAGTCATTCTATTGACCTTGATCTTATCTATCTGCAATACGACTCAATCCTTTCAAGTCTATGATACTTGTTATTATATTTAAAACATATTTCTCTCTATTCAGTTCATTACTATTGGCACTTTTCTATTGAAAATTGATACAATGTTTTGACTTACCTTTGTGTTGTTGTAGTTGTTGTTGTCATTGATGTAATTTTACAGATCCAAAGGTGGGTTCCTGTATAAGTTGTATGATATAGTGGGATACTTAAACAAATGGACTAATCCTGGGTAAACCCGGATTAAATAATATTTGTGAATGATTATCTTCATTTGTTCATATATAATAGGAGTACCAGATGGGTTGATTTCATTGCATCAGGTTACTGATTGGTAATCATCTGATGAGGCAGATTCAACCCCTCCAAAAAGTGAACATATAAAATAATCACTGACAAATAGAGTTTGATCCAAGCAATACCATTTTTCAACAAAACGTCTATCTAAAAAAAATAATGTTTAGTCTGGGAACAGAATTGTTCCACACCTGTGAATTTCATTCCTATTAAGGTTTTGTTGTCCTTCAGCTCTCACTGTGTGTTTATTGTATTCTAATGTGATGGAGTTGCAAACTATTAAGGTGTGCCTTAAATAATGACTTTCTTTTTCTGAACCAATCTGACTATGCCTTGTGCTTTATTTCATTTTATGTCTTTCTGAATAACCATATTTTATTGAATAAGGGTTAAAAGTAAAATGGGACAAAGAATGGCAGCTTTTTTATCAAAATCAAAAAGAGTGAAAGGATATAAAAAGGGAAAAAGGTGTTATTCATGCTAAAAGGTCTAATTTTGGAAATTTATACTGAATGTGTGTAGGTGCTGCTTGCTCTCCACTATCCTAAATGTAATGCTGCCCCCCAATGTTTACTGACTAGTAGTACGGTTAGTAGCCTGCAGAGAGGTGGAGAGACTTGGTATAACACCCATGGTTAACATGCAATGATACAACTGAGCCACAAGGACAAGCATTGAACACATTTTAAATACGACAGGAGAAGTGGACGTGAATCCGGTCTAATTTGGCAAAGTGTTAGAATATTCAGGGCATTCCTTCATAATGAATCCTCAGCATCAGACATGCACCATATGCTTTTCTTATTCTCTCTCTCACCCACACACATCCACGGTTTACAGATTTGTGTCCACCACTTCCCTAGGTCATCTAGAAGGCACAGTCCCTTCTCTCCTCCACAGTGGGCTGAGCTGAGGCAGCACTTTTCCACATTAATGGCTGATCTGAGGGTGATTTTCAGTTGATAAATGCTTCCCCAATGTGCCTGGAATTACCACAGATAAAAGCAGCAAACCTCAGTATATCATGTGAATGTTAAATATATTGACAATTATCTACTCGCTGTACACTCACACAGGTTTAACATCTGTCTCATTTAAGAAAGGAAATTACTGGATAATAACAGCTAATGTACAGTATTCTCTCTCCAGAAACATTTTCTCATTACAGTCAGATTCTCATTTTGTTACCCACAACACCAACATGCAGCCACCACAAACACCACTCCAGTTTAGATTGAGGTTGCTGACTCATCTCTCTGTTCAGCATTTTATGATCGTCATCTCTGCCATCCGACAGGATTGCTATGATGGCATGAGCCATTTACTCACCATTAAACTATGCACCTGGGACCTTGCAGCAGTTTTACTACACTGAGGGTGAGTGTGTGTAACCCCCACTACTAGGAACACAATGAGACTGAGTGGATACTTCAGCCTAGTAGTTAGACCCCATAGTGGGAGTGTCATGAATGTGTGGTTTTGTTAAATGATTTCCCTAATGACAGTATGGCAAATTAAGTTTCCCATCAAAGCAGGATTCATGTGTGCATGAATTGATTACTCAGCTTGGGCAGGAAGGCCTGCCCAAAGCCAGTTGATTGACAGCTTGGCCCTTCAAGGAATAGCAAAAGCAATAAGGGAAAAGGAAAAGCAAAAGGGGGGAAACAAAAGCAATAAGGGAAAAGGAAAAGCAAAAGGGGAATAGCAAAAGGGGAAAAACAAAACTAATAAAGGGAAAATAATTATTTGTCTTTATATATGCATTTATTTATTATTTTATTTATCTTTATATTTCCACATTTATTGTCTTATTCTTTCCCAGATTTATTGTTTTTATTGCAATCCTATGACTCCATACAAAAGAGCATAAAGTTGAATACTATCAGACAATTCAATGATTTCTGAGGAGAATTTGTATTTTAAAAATATCAACCTTTACTATCCAGTGCTGATAGGCAGCCTGTAGCCTGTGTACT
Organism: Maccullochella peelii; assembly: GCA_002120245.1. NCBI lineage: Eukaryota > Metazoa > Chordata > Actinopteri > Centrarchiformes > Percichthyidae > Maccullochella > Maccullochella peelii. Next base: position 73,835 of record LKNJ01000089.1, on the reverse strand, counting down.
AATCATAGTCATTTTTAGACCAGAAAATATAAAAAAATAATACTGTTGTAGGCTACAGTTAGCACTGTGAGAATGAATACACAATAGAGATAACCTGAGGTAGTATCACTGTTTTGAGGAAGATGACAGAACACTCTTAAAACTGACCATGTTAGCAGCCAGCCAAACTGTCACCCTTTAGCTAAAACCAATCAATGTACAACTCTGTTATCTCTCTCTCTAATAAGGTTTCATCATTTTTGGCTTGAATGTTGCGGTTGCCAACTAAAAGCAATAAATGTCGCCATATGAATAAAAATTACCTTTAGGTGAAACTCCTCATCCGTTGGCTCGTTTCTAAGCAGGCATGTAATAACATTAGCGAAGCCACCGTTTTGTCATAGCTAGGTTGAACTACGGTAGCTAACACTAGACAATGCTAGCTTGACACTTTTGTACTGACACTTTTTCAGGACCGTCATATCTATCCTGGAGGATACCCGAAGGAAACCCCCATAACAGGCATGTGGCGCTAATTAAGCTGCTCTTTGAACACATATTTAAAATATGAACCAACCGCCGGACAGTAAAATTGTTAGCATCAGTTAAGAATATTTTTTGCAGGTATCAAAGAGCTGTAAAATGTCAATAACTTGAGTCGTATTCTTCTACACTCTACAGCAGTGTAGCGCTGCTCAGTACTGCCCCTGGTGGCCGCTAGATGGATTGCATCAACATAGGAGCCGTTCGGCTTGAGCTGTTGATCGAGACCAGTGGTAAGAATGTTTATTTGCATAGGGACTCAGTATGTATCTTCTTTTTCACCTAGGCTTTTACAATGGTTACAGATCTGACATGTGATAATTTAATTTAATTAAAAATTGGGAAACTCTGTGCCTGTGGAAGGAGGTCGAGTGTCTTAGAGATGCTGGAACTGATGCTGCATGGTTTCAATCAAACCTCACCCAATGTTGCTTAGATTATGTATGTTGCTCATTGAACTAAAGCCTCTCAACTCTGTCCGATTCGTTCACACAGTCAGTCACAGTCATGACTCACGGTCTAAATAAATGGGCTGTTCCTACACTTTATAAACATATAGATATATTGTCCAACTAAGTGGAAACTATAGGCGTACCCGGAAAAGATGTTGATACAGAGATATGGTGCTGTGGGGTTTTCAGCAATTCTGGTTTATTGAAATGAGTAATGGTGTTTTATACAAATTATAGGAGAAACTTTACATGTAAAGTTCATCTGCCTGGTGGTGCTAAGAATACAGTTGAAATTACATATTCAAATTATAACTGCAGTACCACAATAAAAAGTCAAAAATTCAACTTGATGCAGGCTTATATTTTTTGTAATTCAAAATGCTAATGTATGTGCAAATTGAAAAAGTTAATCCATAAAATAGGCCATTTTTATCATTTACAATATGTTGTAAATGATTTTTAAAAAAGTAGCCCCCATTTACACTTTAGATAAAATAATTGTCATGCCCGTGAGTTAAGGTCTCTTTCTCAAAAGAACCATTATATTCATTAATAAAGACTATTATAAACCTTAATTTTCTCATGTCGACCTTTGGTGCATACTTCTTGTTGAATAACATAAATAAGACATCTCAGTCAATCAGTTGCAACTCATGTTTATTCAGGAAACAAATCATACCTCCACAACACACCTTATTTTTGACCTGCCATCTCTGGGTTTTGATACAACAGTAAAAAAGAAACTACATAAAAACAATAATAAAGGTTGTCAAACATAAATACAACAAACCACCACTTGTGCCTTGCCTCAGATTCTGCCATGCCACTGCCCAATAAAAAACGCCATCTCCTCCCCTCCCAAAAAAAAAGCTTCCTTTACTGCACCGCAATCCTCTGCCTTGTCAGAAAACAGCAGACACCCCACCCCCCAACACAATCAGATCCAGAGAGTTTTAGGTAAACTTAATTGGACCCAGTTATATTCATGGCTGATGTTGAATTAGTGTTGGTCAAGACTGCCTTAGAGGGCAATATTGGGATGAAAAGGGAATGATGGTCTTCCTCTTGTCCTAAAATGAGAGCCCAGTTTGTCAGCAATGAAAAAGTAAAGCCAGAGGTGAAGTGCTGTTATCTGAAAGCAGGGTTTTGTTACTTATTCATTTCATTGCATCTGTTTTTTGTTCCTTTTTTTGCCCTCAATTGCAAAGCTCTTCATTACAAGTTACGGTTGAGCTACAAGGGACAATTGAGTTTATTTGTACTTCTTGTGAACAGGTTTTTATATCTTTTTTTTCTCCGTTCTCCTTCTCAAGATGATTTCAGGATGACAGGAGCAGGCAATAAGCTAGGAGCAAATGCAAAGGACGGATTCTTACAATGTTCTTTTTATAGAGCCATGATGGAGTGTAGGAAATAAAAACTGACATAAACCTTTTGGGGGATAAAGAATAGTAAAACCCTTTCTGAAATTTCTTTTTTCTATTATTTTGTCTTAACATCTTTTCTTAAGCAGATGTGTCTTCATCTTTCTATGTGAACATCAATAATTATGCAATCAATACATCATGGGGATGGTATTCATCAAGCACCTCAGAGGAGGGGGGCAAAAGGATCATGGATCACGTCACCCATGTCAATGTGGCCCATGCAGCTCCATGTCCAACAGCACTCCTGCTCCAAGATTTGATAAATACCTTTTACTTGGTCCAGTAAACCCAAATAGGCTGCAACAACATCATTCACAAAGCTACATTACATCTACCGTATATACAATGCCACCTAGAGCTAATCAATGGTACTGCATGGCTAATGTGGGATCTAGAGTTATGTTTAGCTGACTATGGAGAAAGCAGGCTACTGAAAAGGGGGTGACATTGAAAGCCAAACAGGGTGAAAGAACCATAGCATCATTCTGAGAAAAGCAGTATCCATTTTCCTTTGAGAACAGTTTGTTTTCTTTCTGGGTTGAATGTGATGGTGTGCCGTTTTACTGGTGTATTTTCCCTTTACCAAAGCACCAAGTGAACATTTTTACTGTATTTGTGGTGTATTCTATACTGAGAGGATGTGAGGCTAAGACTGGTCATGTGTATTGTGCTTTGGTGGTAACTTTAATCTTTAGTAGCAATTTCAAACCACTTCAATACAACAGTTTGGTTCAAATTCCCCAGGAAAAGGGATACTGTTCTCATCTGAGCAAGGTAGCATTGTGACAGGTAAGGCATGAGGATTCAGTGTTTTGCTCTTTTAACTTTTAACTAATCATGGTCCTCTGCATCTCCTCCTCCCTCCCTCCCTCCCTTCCCCCCACCCACCCACCCACCCTCCCTCGATCCTGCACTCTGGCTGCTGTCGTTTTCTGAATGCGTCCCCCTCGTCCTCTTGCTGTTTAACTGAGGGATGTGATGTTGGAACGACCACCAGGGGGCACTACAATACGCCGGCCAGCGGGCCTGATGGGGATGTCATCTGGGGTGGGGGGAGCTGGACAGAGAGAAAAGGGGAGAAAGATGAAGTTTAATGGAAAAAGAGCAAAGAGCACACGAGGCAATGGGGAGAAAGAAAAAGAGAGGACAAGAAAAAGAAAGCCAGATTGAAAACCAGAACAAAGAGAGAATTAAAGAGAGACATTTAAAAGACTGTGGCTTGTGCTCATGCTGGTCTGGGGAGAAATGAACACAAAGAAAATCTGTAAAAATGACCTCAACTGTAACAGTATGATTTAAAATTCAAGATAATGCTACAAATTGGATTTCCATAAATGTCTTGTCTTTGCAGAGGACACAATGACAAGAAATGGAGAAAAGGGATGGATTTCCATATACACCTTTTTTTTTATAACACCAGCCTCTAATTATGTATTAATATCCCTACCTGCATTGTAATTAGTTAATGCAGTGCAGTGAGATAATCTTCATACTGTTGCTTCCTGTGACAGAGGAGGGTCTCCTTTTGGAGACCTGTAGGACTATACAGATACTGACAATAAGATTTCGTCCTTTTGCTCTCCTCTGGAAACTGGTACTGGTATAATACGTCAATCCTTTCAAACTCACTCTACACAGAATAGCTTTTATGCCATCATAGCACACAAATAATTGTTGTCATACACTCATTATTATTTTCCAGGCACTAGAGGTTGATCAAGACACATTAATATTGTCTATGATATATGGTATGTGTCACTGAGATGACAGGGGAGTGCAAATATCAGCAGACCATGTGCTGTATGAGTGCTTGTAACTTATCAGCGAGTTTATAAATGGAAAATAGAATGATGTCAGACTATGATACGCATAGCAAACAATCACTCCCATCTTCTTCCAGACAAGGACATTAACTAACTCTGCAGGTGGTGACCCTGGAAAAACCTAAAATAGATAGAAGACTAACTCATTCTGAGAGTAGGCACACATATGCACACATACACGCATTCTGAAACACACATAAGCATTACAAAGCCTGGGAAACCAGGAGCAGCCTTACTCCCCTCTAAATTCATGTACTCAAATGTGGAAATTCTTTCCAGCGGAGGTCACCTTCTTTTTTCATGCATGAGGTATCACACATCAGCTACGCTTGTAAAGACAGGTTGCTCAATACAGCCAAAGGCTAAACACTATTTGGTGGACTTATCTAATCAAAATGAGCTATAAAAATACTACATGCATTTACAAAAGCAGCCAGTACCAGGGTGAGTACAGCTGTGTTCTGTCCAGGTTAAAAGGAGTTGCTCTCATTGATTTACATGGACACATTTAGTCTGTCAGGGAGGACAGAATGACTAGCTACAGTAACAGCTATGGTTGCTCTGTTTGATTATAAAACAGTGGAAAATCTGATTTTACCATTTGTACAAAGTTTTCTTCAATTTCTCACATTTGTTTTCTAAATCTTAGCTAATCTAATGCCGGCCTTAAATATGAGCACAATCAGACCATCACTCAGCAGCTCTGCATAATCAAACAGATGTTGAATGTGAATACATAGTGTTGTGATCTCTCACATTAGATAGGCTTTCTTAATAGACCATGTCCAGATGTCTGGACTGAAATCTTGTACTCTGTACGTTCTAGGCCAAAATTCCTATCCAGCATGACTTAATTTCCAACTGTAGCATTACAATACAAAGAGGCTGTAGTTATAGGTCACAGTGTCCTAAAGAGTAATCATAAGTATTTGAGGTGTGAGATACTGTAAGAGAGGGATTCAGCAGGATAATGGGATTAAAGGTGCATTTTTTAGCGATGAGTCATGAAAGAGAATGACTGATCTAACCGAGTTAGGGAAATTCAACTAGTAAGATGTTGAGTACTCAAAATACATGTTAGATATACATTTATATTTGTGTGCATGCTTAAAATAAAATACAAACATCTGAATACAAGTACTATAAAATACATGGAGGATAATAGAAACCATCATTTGCTTAGTACAGGGCTCCTATCTTGAATGCTAATAATCTAAAAAAAAAAAAAAGTTAAATACAGTTGACATCATAGATGAGTATGGGTCAAAAGTACAGTTTGTATGGTTTTAATTTGGGGTAATGTTGACTTCACTGTCTAACCACACTAAAGCAAAAGCAGAAAACCAGCCAACATCAACTGAGTGGGTACAAATCTAACTTAATGCTGTCTGCATTGTGGCTCATTAAAACTCAAAGGAGCTAAGGCAGCCAACTTAATGACATGCATAAACACACAAATTGTCATCTAAACAGTGTATAAACCCTTTTCCAAAGGAGTGTGATATACTGCAGACAAAAGCTGTGCAAATCATAAAGTATGAAAACAGGATAATGAGAGATTATTAGGGAACTCTACAGATTTGACTTGGCATATCACCATGGACTGTGAATGCATCATTCATGAAGAGCAACAACATGCTCAAAACCACATGACTGTTGCTCTTCACAGCATGAAGTACTGTAGTAGCTGAGTTGAGATAAAAGGGGGGCGTGATGGTGGATCGAGTGACGCACATGCATGCTCCTTTGATGTTTCTACATACAGTATAAATCAATACAGACCAAATACAGATGAAAGGAAGGACTGGGTGATAGAGGGCTGGGGGTTGTATTAAGAAGCTGAGCTCACCGCATGGTGCAGGGTTACCTGCTAGACTAAATCCGGACTGGTGCAGGTTTCTGACGGGCTGTTTGGTGGGAGAGGTACGTGCAGAGGCCGAGGGGGTACCACCACGGGACATGGAGAATTCAGACACCGGGCCGTCGTACATTCCCCTGGGTACTGCCCTCAGGACCGCCAGCTACAGGACAAACAACAAGAGCAGAGATGGAGGTGGTGAAGAGAGTAATAAAGAGGCATGAGACGAGGTAGAAGAAGAAAGGGTGGGTAAGAGCAAAGAGAGACATCATGGTTTAGTATTACAAAAGATTTAATGTAACCAAGTCCACACCTGTTTAGCATTATATGGTTGTTTGTGCAACTGTTTGCTTCTGAATTATACATGTATATGCATTTTTCAGAGGGCCTTTTTCCTGCTGAGAACCAGTTCCAGATTTACACATCCACACAGGCACAAACAAACAAACAGAACACATACAGAAGTAGGCTAACCATTTTACAGACTGGAGCAGAAAAAGCACAACATACAGTATTTATATGCTTTCAAAGCAAGTTGAAACTTTAAGATAGCGGTGAATTAACCATTGTCTGTCTGTCAGTCAGTGGTGTGACTCAGTGGAATCTTGGAAGCTCTGTCAAAGAGTTAAAAAGAGACATCTGTGAATGAAGAAAGCATAACAGTGACTGCTACCAAGATAAACAGCGCACTGTTACTACAGATCCATTTTCTCATCACCAGCCAGCTGCAAATTAGGAAATGGCTGAACAATGAGATTTTTGGCCCGTAAGTAAGAAGGCAAGAGAGCAGGCAGCAGGGTCTGCTTTGAGTTTAAATTGTTATAAATCAAATGGTTAAATGGGGTTAACTCTTAATACTGTGGAGGAGATAGGAATGTCCTTTTTTTCTGATGAGGTACAGCTACTGAACAGTGAACCTAGCTCTCTGTGTTGATGGGCACCACCAGAATGTACTCTAAAAGTGTTTTAAATAGGAATTTGTACTGTATATTCCTGAACATGTGAGTGCAGTGTAATATATTTTATATCTTATTGTCAATTAACTTCATGCTTACAATGTTATTTCCGTTCTCCTATTATTTCTTGCCAGTCTTCCATTATTTTCCATTTCCAGATTACATTGTTGTTGTGTCTGACTACAATCAAATAAATCTATTTAAATGGTTTTAAAGATGTGTACCATATAACACGCAACACTATTATATTTATTTGACACTTAATATATTACTTTTGATGAATGTGTCACACAAGACATTTCTTTATTTCTAACTGATCTGTAATGTGTAGCTATAGATTTTATACTGTGATTACAGTCTAAATATTTTTTCTGCCAACCTGTTGACACATTGGCTGTTGCTGAGACTGAGCCTGAAATACGTGAATGTGATGACGTTTCTGTTACAAGTCTTTGCAAACCCTTTGGCTACCTTGTGGCCTTTCCTGTTATAGAAGCAACAATTCTAAATAGCTTTTAGAATCAGATCAGTCTTGTGAGAGAAGTATGTGGTATGTGGTATGTGGTCTCATATCCTTTTTAAAACCATAATGACAAAGCCTCGACCACCCTCACTGCATGGACCTTTTACAATACAGTGTAAAAGCGCAGCCAGCACCCTGTGGCTGAACCTTGGAGGCTGATGTCAGACTTACTGTATCATCCCACTTCACTGCCTCCATCCTTCCCACCCTCTTTTCTCTCCACCATTGCAACTTCAGTTTCAACCCAAACTCCCTAAGTAACTTCCTCGCTTACAGTCCAAAAGACCTTGACTCCTACCTTCCACCTTCCCTTACTTTTTCCTAATCTCTTCTCGCACTGCATCGTGTGTGTCACTTGGTAAGTGTGGTTATCTAAAGCAACCAATATTCTTTCTCCCATCATGTTTATTGAGAGAACATCTTTGGTGCTAAGCGGGCGTTGTTGTTGGTGTTTTTGGCACCGCATTTTCCAGAGATCACTTACGTACTATGATGGCTTTTTGCATCAACCTCCTGTTTCTGTATGGATTCTTTTTGTCTTTATCTGTTCGGCAGTTCAACTTAACTTTGTATTACAAATTCTAAGGGTAGCTTCACACTGTACAATCTACAGTATCAGAGTTTGCCTTTCAAAAAGGACATACTGTTACATACCATTTACACATATGACAGGTGCCAAATGATTGCTGTGTGAAGTGTAAAAAGCAGGCAGAAGTAAAACCTGTATTTACCTGCTTCCTGGCCTTAACACGCTTGTAGGCAAAGTCAGGGAAGGGAGTGCAGGGAATGAAGCGACCCACGCCGGAGGTGACATGCAGGTTCCCATCTTCCAGAATAATCTTCCCCTGGCAAATCACCACCAGTGGGGCTCCACGCAGCTCCATGCCTTCAAAGACATTGTACTCAGCAGCCTAAAGCACAAATATTAAATTATTAGATAGTTAAATTAGGTTCTTGCAGCAGCAAAAGTAACAGAATTCAGCAAGGGGAAGTACTCACTGTTACTTCTGAGAAATTATGCCAAAAAATATATATAGAATTTCTAAATTTACAGTTATAGAAATATGTAAAATGATCATTTGAAAACTACAAAAGCAGATACATTTGCAGTAATTCATATGTTGTGTAAATGTGCAACATATTCCTATGAATACATATGCATATACTGTATGCCATCACAAAAACATACACATACAAACAAAGAGAAAAAGAGAGAAAAACATCAGCTACGTTTTTAAGGTGGACACACTGTTTAAAATTAACAGGAGGAGGAACAAAAGGGAAAAAAATCTAATTACGAATGATGAGCAGTTACAGAGCTCAAGGATTAAAGCAACACAAACACAAGTTTGAACAAATAACTCCACAGATAGAAAGAATGAACAGAGCGGAGTTTTCAATTAATGTGTCATGGGGCTTTAAGGTCATTTCGATTTTGAAAATTAAATCAAACCAAATTTGGATCAATCAAATTTAATTTTGAGAAAAAACGAAAACATCAAAATAAAACCTCCTTAGTCTTCCCTTGAAGGACTGACGAAGGGATGGAGGAGATGAGGAAGACAACAACAGGGGGCACTGTGGGAGGATGGATGAAGAGACAAGAAGTGGAGGCTCATTCTCCTCTACCCTCTCTTAATCCCACGCTCTTTCTCCCATTCTTTATCATTCATCACCTTGTTTCTTATACTTGTCTGTTTGGCATGTACAAACAGCTGCCATCATCCAGCTGGTGTCTAATGCCTCCATAGTGCTTCTCACTCTCTTCATATGGTTCTTTCCAGTTGTCCGTCTCCTTCATTCATTTACCCCCTTTTCTATGTCTATTTTTCATCCCGTCTTTCTCTCCCTTGACCATTCTTGCTTGATTTATGTAATGCCTTGCATTTGATCAACTTTGTGCACTATTCATCCTCTTCCAATTTCCCCTTGTGCCAACTTTCTTTTCTTCGACATGTTTGTGATCTGTGATAGTCCCCTCCCCTCATTCCATTGTTGCTCATTTCCTCTGCACACGGCCCTGCTTTCTGCTGCCGTCCAAATTCAGGCCAGAACAGGACATAACTAAGGCTTACTGCATGCCAAACATGATGTCATGACTAAGTCGAGTGTGTCTCAGAGTGTGTGTGTTGCTGCCTGTTCTTGTTTATGTGTCAGAATATCCTTATGAGCATCTATGTATTTTGTGGTTGACAACAACAAGCAATCCAGGCCAGATGTGGGCTTACTGATAACAAACTAAAACACAGCACAGACTAAGTTATATTTGCTCTACAGGGGAAGACATTCCCCAACAAAGTGTACTGGTAAACAAGGCTGCTCCTGTTTGGCCTGGCATCAAACCATCCATTAAGGTAGATTTATTAGAACTGGGGAGCTGCTGTGCTCTGGTCTCCTGCTCCCTGGCTGACGAGCAGGAAATGAAAGGGTGACATCATTATGTAAGAACCCACGGATCCTCAGTGGATGTGCTCCACATTTGGAGAAGGCATATTATTAGTCCAGTCCTTTCTGTCTCTTTCCATTCCTCCATCTGGAGACAGAGCGATGTTCTTTCTCTCTTACTAAACAACCGGCATTAGGGTTTTAAGCAAGGCAAATACTAACTTCACTTCATCATTCCTAAGACCAGCCAACATACATTGTTAGTAAATGCATTCTTCTCTCACTCATGTATTTGTGTATAAACAGGATTTGTGCTAAGTGGGTAAAGCCTTCATTTCCTGTCCGGACACTTCCTCTGCTGCCGAGTGGCCTGTCCGGGATCCTCTAATGTCTGTGTAATGGTAGAAACCTCATTACTCACATGTGCCAGGTGTACTGTACACACAGTGCGTATGTAAAATGTGTGTATGTGTGTCTTTGTGAGGCCCTTGTCTTAGACCCTCAGAGTGAGGACAAAAAAACATCTGCAATGGGATAATACAGTTTCACATGTTTCTAATATAGTTTCACTTGTTTGACTCTAAACATATGACAATAGACAAAAATTGCTCAGTTTTACAATGTCATTAAGTGTTATTTAAGAGAGTTATTGAATCACATGTCCAGACTAACGGTCCAGACTTTCAATAAAGAAAATCACTTGTTGGAACTGTCAGTGCTAAACTATTTTATCATGTTTGTAACGCAGCTAGACAGACCTTGAAAAAAAGTAACACTACAGGAGGATTCATTTATTTCCACTATGATGTATTTTGACAAAAGAAAGCAGCAGTAGCAGGCAATAGCTTGTCTGTTGCTCATGTTGTTAAATTGCGGTTAAATTAATATATGAAAATTAGGAAGTTTTCCAGCTGCGATTCATGGTCGGTACCTTAAACCACTCGGCCACCAGGGCACCCCAGATTTCAATCAAATCTGAGTAAAAGAAAAGCAAAGTGGATTGCAAAGGAGGAGGATGGAGTAAATGGCGGTCTCGCTACACTACCAGCTCTGATTCAGATTGCATGTTGAGTGAGATGTTTCCCATGAAATCAAATGTATTTTGACCAAAGCTGTTTGAGATGAGTTGGTTTCCTACAAGCGATGTGTGCAGATGTTCCAAATCTCCGGGGTTTGTGAAAGTATTTGAAATATTAATATTTACTGCTACACAATGAATGACATTCTTTAAACCCACTATGGTTGTCCAATCATGAAAATATTTCGGATGATCTGTTCAAGTGAATGTGATATAGAGGAAGGAAATACCTCTTGATTATACACCGCATAGATTCCCTGTTGATTAGCTGTATAGGGCTTTTTGGAAAACCTTTGGCATCACTGACAGAATGTTTGTTGCATTTGGATACATTTTTTCTAAGTCATTACTTCGGTCATTGCTGAGGGTTTTTGGATTTGTGAGGCTCAACTGTACATCGAGAGCTGGTCATGTGGCGAGTACAGCGTGAGTCGTATTAGTAGTGAACATCCACTGAGACTTCATTTCTGTTCAGAGGAACTGCGAGCTCTCTGGAAGCTGCTCAAAAATGTACTCTCTCTCCGTGACTCTTTCTCCCTCTCTTTTTCTCTCCATCTCTTGCACACATACGCATTTTTTAATCTCTCGTCTTTTTCCCCATCTGTCTAATAATGTTGTTTTCACCCCAGCTTTTATATTTAGCCAATCACATTTCTGCACAACAGAACATAGACTGATGCCTCCAGGATAACTGTAACAGCACTGACATTACTCAAGAAAAAGTCCCCTCTGCATTCATCCACTCTAGCCAAGTAATATTGACTGAGAGGGTGTGAAACTATATTGTTTCACTAGTTTAAACACTGAGCTTTTTGTTAACATTATTTCCAGCTCTACTGAACAGTAGAGTGAAAGGAAAATTCCACAAGTTGTGAGCTGAACTTAAGTGAAACTTGAAACAAATACAAGTTCAAACTTTGACCAGTGCACACCGTACGTACCGAGTTGTGTGTCTTGGCAGTGATGGTGCGGATGGAGTCTGTGTCCCAGATGACCAGGTCGGCATCAGAGCCCACGGCGATCCGACCCTTACGAGGGTACAGGTTCAGGATCTTAGCTGCATTGGTGCTGGTAACTGCCACAAACATGTTCTCGTCCATCTTACCTGTGGTCTGTGAGGGGAACAAGCAAACAGAGGGAATAGTGAGCACTTGTTAAAAATGTGTGACTGAAAAAGGGTTTACTGGATGAAAATGTGTTTAACATGTTCTCGTCCATCTTACCTGTGGTCTGTGAGGGGAACAAGCAAACAGAGGGAATAGTGAGCACTTGTTAAAAATGTGTGACTGAAAAAGGGTTTACTGGATGAAAATGTGTTTTGCTTCTAGGTGTACATGGATTAGCTACATGGGGGGGGGGTGGACTGTCCAAGTTTGTTGATTCAGTTTAACTTTTAAAAAGCCAATCCCCATTTTACAGGCAGCACAGCACTCCACAGCTGTCTAAAGCTACATGCCCTGTGTCTGTTAGCAGTACACTGATGCAGTGATAGCGAGCGAGAAGGAAGGGAAAAAATGAGGGTAGTGTGCTATATCCAAGGGTGAAGGAAAGGACAGATGTGGAGATAGCAAAGGAAATGATACAGCAAGGCAGACACAGTGACAACAAGACACTGAAATAAAGCTGGAGAGAGGAGGGAGAGAGAGAGAGAGTAATAGCTGAGGAGAGAAATGTCGGGAAAATTTGTGAAAGCCAGATAAAAGGAGGGAGACAGAGAACAAGATCATCCTTATAAAAATAAAAATAGAAACCGCAGAGATGAGAAAGATGTGGATTTCACATCTCAAACTGAGCATCACAGAACAGAGACTGGAGAGAGAAAACAATTAAAACAAAGCTAAGGCTTAGAGAAATTATTATTTTCCTTAAGGAAAAAGGTTAGAGAGCAAGGGAATCAAAATGAAAATAAAGGTCTAAAATAAATCTTCATGTGCCCCTCTCATTATCCGTTTGCTTTTTGTCCTTCTCCTTCTTCTAAAGTTTAAAAATGGAGAAAGAAAGAAACTAAAGTAGTCCTCACCACAGCTTTATCCCAGATGAGGGTCATCCTCTCCTCCACTCCGTTGACACCCTCTGGGATCTGAGTGAAGTCATCCTTGCCGATGGCTTTCTGGGACACACTGAAGGTACAGTGAGCACTGCCAGTCACACTCAGGTCTCCACTGGGAAACAAAGAAACATGAAAATACAGAGTTAAGATGGAATTATACCAACACACCACAATCAAGTCAAGTTCTGCAATCACAAGGAAATATGTTTATTTACTTAAGCAGGAGAGGCACAACAAAACAGAACAAGGACTGCAAGTGATTTAAATATGCCTCGTGCCAGAGTTTGTTCCTCCAGTACAAACCGTTACTAATGTTTCCTTTTTCCATGTGACGCTCTAACTCACTTACAATATGAAGTCAGCCAGAATTTAATTTGCATGCATTAATTTAACTTATACTAAATGTTATTTTTGACTTTCTTCTTCATCTTTAAGATTCCTAGCTAATAACGGCCTGGCAATGGGAGCTAATTAGTCATCTAATCTTGTTATTCATCTGTGTCTATAGAACTTGTAGAAACGTTTCAGTTAGTGCACATGCAAACTGAATGTTTAAACTAAAAAACAGTGTGTGGTTTGGATAGGAATTTATTCATTTATTATTTAAGAGACAAGTGTCTACACCGTTTAAATGTACTGTACTGCTTTGCCTTGTGTTGTGTTATCTATGTATTACTATAGTAATATCAGATGAAATATTGTTTGAAATACTTTATAAAAATGTAGCACAGGATGACAAACAGGTCAACAACCTAACCAGAGGGAGGTGCTGTTTGTACCTGGACAGCAGTGTGTTCAGATAGTCTGGAGTGGTGGGATCAGGGCTGAGAGGAGGTGATGTTACAAAAGAAGCCGCCTTGGCCCAATTCTTGCTCCAGTAATGCGTCCCATCAGTCCCCAGGCTGGCCGTGATTGGCTCCCCAAACACAACATTTCCTGGGAAAGAAATAACGGTAAAACTCTGTCAAAAGTATCAAATGTACAGTGTATCAAATTGATTTATTTTAGTGATTCCTGGCATTTTCAAAATCAAGCCTGATTAATTTGTCAGCAGTTTAATCTCACTAAAAGCTTTGGTAATTCATCTGAGCGTTTGCAGGAGAGGAACCACACCTAATCTGTGCCAGACAGACATCAACCTTGGCAATGTACAAATTTCACTTTGGCTCAATTGCTAACACTTGCTCTTCCGTTCCTTCATGGTCCTTTGCTCTCGCACCTCACTGTCTGTCTCTTCTTGGTTTAAATATAAAAGCTTGGGAATAGATCCAAAACGAAGGTGTCAAACCCATCAAGGCCCCTAAAGGGTATACATGACTGCAAGAAGAAGGCCTGTTATAACCTCATGTGGCCTTTCACCAAACACATCCAAACACACATTCTTCTTTTCTGCCTTCTCCCGTTTTCCCGTTCCATTCTCAAAAATGGTATATTTCACAATCAATCACAGCCAGGGAGCCTCTCGGTTCACCTCTGCTGTTTCCTGGGACTGTGAGGAATGGTCTGTGTGACAGCTGAACCACAGAAAAGAGCTGAATGACAAAGCTGAAAATTCCTCTGAGAATAGCATCTTTTTTCATTATGTCAAGCAGAGTACAGCGTCTGTGTACATCACCAGCTCCAGGAAAGACAGTCAAATCATCTTATAAGGGCATAGGTGCAGTGATACTGGTATGTGCATTCCAAACGTCTCAGAAATCGGACAGAAAGGTGAGCAGTAAAATCACATCTGAAGTTCTTTTCCTAGACTGTACATTGTTTTAAAGGTTAAGTTTCTTGATTTGAGTACCAAGATTTCACAAAATTAAGCTAAACGAGAAATACATGAAAATGTTGTAAACAATCTTATAAGAGGGATCATGTTTTGTCTTCTTTTAGTGAGCAACATGTGTTTTGAAGACAATTTGGAGATGATGCAAAGATAGCCTACTACTCTACACAATGTGCTAAAGCACTGCAATCTCCACAAAATAAATGCCCAGAGATGAAACTCAAAAATTAGATCAATCGCAAGCAATATACAGTATCTGAACTAAGAGCTTTTCTGTGAAAGATAAGATGTGCTCCTTTTAATCCCATTTCCACTTTCTCATCGTACAGTCTACTGTTAGTTATTCACATGGTGGGAGAGAAGACTATTGCTTCAAAGAAAAAAAAAATTCTTTCCTGTAAAATAAAACCTGTAATTGTTGCTGAAGTGTACAACACACCATCCTGTACATTGTCTTTAGCTGTGCAGGCAGTATCATTTCAGACAATCACATTGTTTTTTTTAATGAACCTAATGCTCATTGGACATAAACACATAGTTCTAAATTCTGCATTGTACAGTGAAGTCTAAATGCTGCCCTTTACCTTTTTTCCGGGCCTGTGAGATGATGTCAGCAGCACTCTTGCTCATGACCCGGGTCACATAGAGAGGACAGTTGGTTTGACTGGCGATGGTTATGGCACGGAACACCGCCTCTGCCTCCAGCTACAGAAGGGACAGGACATTGTGGTTGACTTGGAAATGTTTTTCCTGTTAAGATTTTCTCAAATAAACTTCAAGTATCTTAACCACAGCAAATTATGTATTTTTGGAGCTGTATTATTTGAATAATTCATTTTGAACCAAAATGACAAGTGGAAGCTTATAATTTTAACATCATAAAACTGGTGAGGTTTATTCAGTTATATTAAGTAAGGGTAGTTAAAAGTAAATTTATGATATGAGCAAACAAATGCTAAGATAAACTTACTAAAAGTGAGGTCAGGCGAGAGCACCACATGCTCATTTATCTGTTTCCTAATTGGAAGACTTATATGGAAGAAATATTCACAATACAGTTCATAATATGCATTAAAAGCAAACATCTCTGGACACATTTTGGCTGCCCATGTCCACGTTGGAGAGCACCTGGCATTTTATTGTGATTATTATATTCCTAAAGTTCCATTTCTATATTTCCATGTTTGTGAAAGTCAGCGAGCAAGAACAAAAAACGACTTTCAATAAGAAATGGTAAACAAGTTGCCAGGAGAAAGCCAAGCAAGCCTCCAGATGTGACGACTGTGTGGTTTGTAGTTTGCAAGGGGACGCAAACACTTCAGCTGATTATTGTGTCCACAACCTCAACCTGGGTCCAATAACCAATAAATTAAAACCAAACAGGACACCAGACACTAACACTAATCCAACTAGCAAGCTTTTGATTCTTAAGACTCCACTTCACTGCATGACACTATGGGACTGGTGGGACAGCTTCACTGCACTGCACCACAGAGTGGAAAATCCTGGTCAAGCTAAAGGCAGACAAGTTGCTGAGTTGAGAGCATGTCTTTCATTTTGCTGTTTGTTGAAGAAACATAAGCAGCAACAATTGGGGGAACGGGAGAATTTTCACCCAACGCCTCTAATGTGTCTGAAACCACATGTGTGTAACAAGAACAATGTGTGACGACCAGTCCAAGAACGTCATCGTGGACAATGTGAGTGTGTGGTGTATGTGTGGCCATGTTTGCACTGCTGTTTATACTTTGGAAAAAATGTGAACTTTATTTAATCAGGATGGTGTCTTCAGATTAAAATCTTGTTTTTGAAAGAGTCCTGGCCAAAATGGCAGCACATTTATATTACACATACCAACACAGAGCGAACTGAAGGAAGATCATTGAAAAAACACACAATATCTCAATAAAAACTGAGATTATGTATTAAAAAGACTATACTTGGCTATTTCAGTCTTTAAAATGTCCATGACTACATGCTTAAAATCATTTCATGTAATGAGTGTATAGGTATGTGTACAGTGTGTGTGTTGTACCTCTTCTGGCCTGCTCAGCACATGTCCCTCTGGTCCAGTGATACCCATCTGCAGCATGCGGGCCTGCTCCTGTTGAACAAACATGCAAAAAGTGGGCTGTTAGCTGTTTAGCTCATATGCAGGATTATCTTTTGGTGCTCAGTGGTTTGAGTGCTCTGACTGATGTAAGGCTTTGGTCACACTCCAAAATGATATTCTGTTTCTGCTTCGTTCGGCCCGTGTGAAGGATATGAGCAGCCGTTTTGTCATCTGGGTCAGGCCACACACAGAGGACTGTGGGAATCCACGGGCTGTCGAGGGTATTTGTATACATGTAGAACTACCTCCCAAAACTTTTGTCTGCACTTTTTTGTCGAAGTAAATGCAGAGGTGACCCCTGCATGGAGACACTTGGAGATAGCGTCTGCGATGTCACCATGGATGCTTTATGATGACATGCTTCCCCCAAAAAGGACTTCTTTTTAAGAGCTAAAGGAAAATTACGGTATTTTTCAACCTGGGTTTTCTTCTCATAATTTGACCACTTTGACTTTGGGTCTTACTAACTTTGTCATCGTCATAGAGATACAGGAAAGGTGGACTCAAACGCTTATCTCAGAGTCTGACCAAAAGTATCACAGAAATTAGCTCCCTGGATTAGCTATTGTAGCTAACTTCATCTACTAGCTGCCTATTAATCTGCCCATGCTGGTTTGTTTACACGAAGCTGTGGGTCGCTGTTGATTTAGCATGTACATGCTAAGTGGAGAAGTACTGTAGCAGCAAACAAGAGAAGCTTTATTTACATCATATAGTGTGTTCTCCCTCCACCACTCGCCCGGGCTTCGTAAAGGATTGACACGGAGGCCAGAGTAATTGTTGAAAATCCTCCTTCCTGCTTAGTCCTAGGGGAGCGGGACTTGTCCCTATCTATCGAGCCACACCTGGGCTAATAAGAGGCCTGATCAGGCCCTGCTTAGTCTTTCCCTTTGTTTGCTGCAGCATGTTAGTCCGCATGTGATCTTCTCCAGCTGACTGTGCACCAGATGCATTATTTGAGCAAGTTATGGATATTTGTTAGTTATTGCTGTTTATTCGTTCAATGGTGAATGAGTGCTTTGGTTTGATTAAGATTTATTAGAATACCTTTGTTTACTAATTGTTTTCATTTAGCATTTAAATAATCTGTGTCCGTCAGATTCTAAGTGGAAATCCTCTGTAAAGACAATAAACGGTTGAATGGCTCGCATCTCTGGTCTTCATACTTTGACTGGTATGCCAGTGCAGAGGCTCTAAGTAATAGCCAGCTACCAGAAAGTTAAGTTCTTACGGTAATATTCACCCGGTGTATGTTTTTATTTGTACTTTACATAACACCTATAAGCAGGCTTACAAGGGCACGGGTTAGCATCGTGACTGTCTTCTAAGGAAATTTAAGAAAACGACGTGCAATGGCTTGTTATCCAGTGGACTATTAGGACGAATGTGAGTCATCTCATACTGATGGCCGACCATATTTATTCAAATCGGAGTACACAGATGAGAAGCTAAATCAAAAAGAAGATGTAGAATGGAGGCAGAGAGGCAGCATGAGCACCATCCCGCAACACAAACTGGAGATATTCCTGTGGTCACTTCTCTCCAAGGCTGTCTGAGGAGGAAAATGAACGTCACTGCTAGGAGTGGGACCTGTTGATGACAGACTTGGAAAATCTAGACGTGTCTGCAGATGAGAGTGATCCCAGCTGTGTTACTTCAAAAAGCAAATGTGCGGCTCTGATCAACATTGCTGTGCTGGAGAATGTTTCATCTCCGCAAAATCAGCTAGAAGAGGGCGGCTGGACCAAACGGCGACCTCTCAATATGGTAAGCAACAGACCCTTACACAGCAATAAAAAGCCTTTCAGGACATTTTTGTAATATCTATGTTGGCCTCTGTTGAAACGAGTCGTGCCATATATGAAATCATTAGTAAAACATTTTTATTACTGATTATTTTTAGGCACCTAGTTTGGTTAACGTTGGCAGGCTAGTTTTCCCGGAAGTGGTTTCCTATGCAGGTAGCTATCATAGCTCATCCATGGGGTTAATTTCTGTTAGACTCAGAGACATGTGCTTATTTGGAAAGCTTTAGGAGGCTTGCGCTGCTTGCCTCCTTTGCCTGACTCTGTGTTTCCAAAATCTCTACGGAGGAGGTAGTAAGTAAAAAATTAGCAAGACCCAGGTTGAAAAATATTGGAATTTTCCATTAATATATTCTTGATGGGAGGAAAAAATGTTTTGCAAAATTGCTACTAAAACACACAAATTCAATAAAGAAACATAACCTTTGTGAGGAAATTGTCAGTTTTCCTCAAGCGAGCATCTAGTGGTTATAAGAGGAACTGCAGCTTTAGACACTTTGGCAATGGTTTCAGCACATACAGTATATGGCAAGCCCTTTTAACATTTAATCAGTAGGGGTAATATCAGTTGTAGATATCAACAATTGCTTTTTGACTAGTTAGAATTCTAAGCCAACATATCCATAATGTAATTTTATCTAGTAACAATTCTAATTAAAGATATCAATTCATTTCTTACTAGTGGAAATGTTCATTGTAGATATCTGTAACTTAATTACAACTAGTCAACTTTTACAATTGACTTCTATTCAAACTCAATTACAGATATCTACAATTCAATTTCGACATGTTATAATTTCAAGTCGACATATCCACAATGTAATTTTGACTAGTAACAATTCTAATTAATGATATCTACAACTCAATTCTCACTAGTCAAAATGTTAATTCTTGATATCAACAATTCAATTCTCACTAGTGGAAATGTTCATTGTAGATATCTAAAATTCAATTCTGACTAGTCAAAATTAAATTATTGATATGTTGGCTTGCAATTGTAACTAGTAAGAATGTAATTTCAGATATCTAGAATAGCATTTCAGATATCTGAAATACAATTGTAACTAGTGAAAATTATATTCTTACTAGTAACAATTATATTTAAGATATCTACAATTCCTTTTATAACTAGTCAGAATTGAATTTCAGATATCAAAAAAGGAATTCCCACTAGTCAAAATGTCATTGTAGATATCTTCAATGACATAGTACATATCCAAAATGAATATGGTAATTAGGGTACATATCCGAAATAAATATGCTAATTAGGGCACATATCCGAAATGAATATGCTAATTAGG
>LKNJ01000089.1:0-53226 GCA_002120245.1 Maccullochella peelii | reverse complement strand
TAAGAAAGCCGTGGGAATCTCGTTGCGAATGCAAAATCATTTCTCCGATCTCCAGAAGGCTGACTCTTAATTAATTTGCCGTCTCCATAGAAAGTTGGTCAGCAATTCTCGTTATGTTGACAATCAAGGCGTCTATGGCGCATAGTTCCCTCTGACCGCATACACCATGTTCATATGCCCATTCGATGGCAAAACATTTCCGTTGGATTTTAATAATCACTTGTTCTGCCATGTTCAGCTTCTTCTTCTTCTTCTTCTTTGAGTTTAAATGGCGGTTGGTAAACCAGTTTATAGGTGCATTACCGCCACCTACTGGACTGGACTGTGGAGCTGTAGATGTGTTTGTTGAATATTCATGAGGTAGTCATAGCCTTTAAAAGTCGACCAATGGCTTTGTGGTACTTAAATGATGACGCCCACATATCCAAAATGGTTTGTTGATATGTCGGACATATCGGAAATGCAATTGTGACTAGTGGAAATGTAATTTCTACATGTGAAAATATATTTGTAACATGTCAAAATTGTTTTACAGATATCTTAAATTAACATTTCGACATGTCAAAATGGCATTTTGACATGTCGAAATGTAATTTCCACTAGTGAAAACTAAAATCATTACTAGTCAGCCCTACTGATTAAATGTTAAAAGGGCTTGCCATATACAGTATCCATGGTGGTTGTCACTTGGTTACAACATGCAGTAACAGCATTTATCTCACACACGGGTCTAAATGAGGCCTCTCTATCTCAGGAGCTGTAAAGTGAAGTCACGTCATGACATAATCTGGGGTTTCAGACATTTTTTGTTTAAAGCTAATGGAAATCAGACTCCCTCAAAGTCCTTGTTTAAGACTGGATAGGAGAGCTGGGATTTGCGATGAATCAGATCCAACACACACATACACACACACACAGTGACAGAATCCAGGCATGGTCTGGAGCTCTGACTAATACCAACCCTCTCAATCCACCAACTATTAGGGTTCATTCACTTTTTGTCCACAGCAGAGCCCCGTGTATACTACACCCACACATTACTGTCCTACAGGAAACAAATTCTCTCATTAGTGACAGTGTTTAGTCTGTTGGTAGTGGAGATGCACTGCGATAAGGCTCGCCTAGAAAGCTGAAACTGAAGTGAGCTAAACTGAGATAAATCTCACTAAACTGTCACTTTATTTTTACCTCAGCGATGATCTCGCCATTTTCAGCATGGACCTGAGCGATGCCTCCCCTCTCTGCCAAGAAGGTAAAGACATCATAGAGCTGGAGGAGAAGGACACAGAAACTGTGAAATTACAGTGGCACTGTTTTTATATTTAAAATCCTGCCTGGCTGTTTACACAAGAATCAGACACTCCCTTTTATCATAGGGGTCACCCTGAAGCCACAATTTAAAAGAAGCCCACAATTTACATGATGTCTACCACGACGCACTGCAATTATTGTGTGTGGTCTCCAGAAATGGTTAAACTCATGTGGGATGAGCTGCAGTTGCTGTTTTGTTGCTGCGCTACAGTTCCTTAGTGAGCTGCATGACATCAGTTTTTCAAGCTGGAGTATTTCAGTTGCCTCACGCGCTCCTCTGACCCACCGAATTAGCTACGGCTGCATGAGAAACATGAAGAGTCCTGCCTCACACTGTCTGGACTTACACTTTGTTTTTCTACATTTACCAGCTAGACTTACAGTATGAACTCACACTATACATCACAGGCTGCAGGTTACATAAGGACAGGGTATGCCAAGGGAGAAAAAAAGATTAATGGGTTTTCTAAGACTTTACACTAAGTCGGAAATCTTGAGTATTACAGTGCCTATGCCAACTAAAGGTCATAATTTACTTACTTTTTTAGACACTGCTTAGAGCCAAACCCTTACCATGTTTTCATGGTTCTTGACTATTCAGTTTCTCAGCAAGTCAGCAGTGATTGATTATATTGATCGCAATTGCTCTTGTTGGATTGCTTAAATAAGATAATGATATTTAATTTCCACAGTGAGTGAAACCAAGATAATACCACCCCATGTTTTGGAGTTAACCTCTACTGAAGATGTGGGTAGGTTCACATCTTTCAATTATGTCTTAAAAAATACTCGTATGTACATTGAAAGAGTTTTTGGTTGCTGTAATAATTTGTCCTGTTCATACTGGCTGTGAAGAGATCCTTCCTAATGTGATTCAAATGTAAGTGATGGGGGACGAAAGCCACAGTCCTCATTCCAGGCAAAGTTAATATTAGGGCTTCAGTTGTCTGACATAGCAAAATCAAGTGTTACAAAAATTCCAGCTTTGTGTCTCCACTGACACAGTCTCCTTGCTGAGCTGCAGTGAAAGGATATTAACACAAAAAGGGAATTTTGTACTAAAAAGACTTTGGAAGTCAGACTGCAGAAGCCTCACATTAGCTTGTGCATTTATTCATAAAGGGAGAACTGTGGATTTTGTCCCCCATCTCTGCACTGCCAATATGGAGAGAAAGAAGAATTAGGCATGTAAGTATTGCTTTAATACAGACCTAACCTATGCTTTAAGTGTGCACTGAGTTATTGTACCTCACTGTTGCTCATCTGGTAGTAGTCCTTGTAAGCCATGTAGACCTGGAACGAGTTCACACCTGTAACAAAGGAATATAACATAAAGCATAAAGCAAGCATGTGAAAAATGCTACTTAAACCCCCCTTAAAAGGTCAAAGGTGGATATAAAGTGAATTAATAACCAGAAGTCATGTTACATGTGATTTGACTCTAATCTTGCAACATTATCTGACTTTTTAATAAAATGGAGGTTTGCTTATTTGCCTGCCAAAATACTGTAAAATGTATTTTATTCATCAAGTTTGTATTTGCTTCTATCTCCAACATATCATTACATTTTGCAACAGTTAAACTATATTCAAATTTGTATAGATTTTTTTTTTTTTACTGTTCACCTGTGATTCTGAGAGACTGCAACTACAGTACTAGCTTTTGAACAACAATAAAAAAGGGAAGCATTTTTGTTGTCGTATTTAGCTTTCTAGCTTTATTTTCATGCATTCTCCAATTAGAAGTGACAACTTGGAAAACTACACACAATCACTTCCTTAGGTAGATGTTGTGTTACACCATCACGGCCTACCTTTCTCCTTGATGAGGTTATCCACCTCCTGCTTTATGCTGTCACTCCAGTGGGTGATGTCCACGTGGAAGGAGTAGTCACAGCAGGCCTTCTCATCAGCCCACTGCCTCCACTGGTCATAGGCCTCCATCAGGCTGCTACCGGGCTCTGGGATCACATGGTCCACTGGAGGGGGTGGATGGTAGGGGAGAGAGGACAGAGGGATGAAAGGATGAGGGGAGGATGAAAGGAGGAGAAGAGAAGTTTGCAAAGAGGAGAGATGGTAGGTGAAATCAAACGGATAGACAAAGAAGTGACAGAGTGGGGTGAGGACAGTCACACATAGAGAGATGAAGACAGGGTGATGTCAGGATTTGTCTGCTGGTGTTTCTACTTTCTCCCTGTATTGTTTATCTTGCATAATCAGCTGCCTGTCTGAGTTCCTGCAGTGCTCAGCCAGTGGGGACCAATCTTGTCAGATGTCACATTACATTTTCTCTGTCTGGGGTGCGGGTGACCTTGATGAATTTAGGGGCCACTCTTTTCACCATTAACTGAAACAGATCTGAAGGATACAAATATGTATTATGCTCAAGCACATATAATTACAAATATAACAAAATACATAGACTAGGTTTCTAATGTGTAAATTTGCATGATTTACTGTATATATTCAAAAACAGAGTACACGTTTGCCTTTGTGCCTGTAAGGTGAATATTCACTTTGTTTATATCTTTTGTGTCTGTTTTCACTGAAATTATTCATGGACAGTAAATCCTCATCGTACATCGAACAGTATCACTCTGCACAAAATATTAACATCCCGCTCCATCTTACTCAGCTGTAATACAAAGGCCGCCTGCTGGCTCACCACCTGACTGGCTTCTTTATCTCATTAAAGATGACCCAATCTGCTTATCTGGTCTTTGCATGTTAATAGGATGATGCTGGAAATGGCAGTCACAAAAAAAAAAGCATTGTTGTTTACTATGTCAACCATCTGAACTACTTTTTTGTTCACCGTTACACAAACACAACATCATCTGTTAGTAGAGACAGACATATACAGTATACAATACAAACAGGCAGATACAACCCACAGTATATGTTTTCACTTTCTCTCTCACACATCACCCACTAGAATATAATCCCTCTATGAATGGAGCCCATGAATAGGCTTACTACAGTAGAACGCCTGTTAGTGATTGTGTCAGTTTAAACACAGAGCCACACTGGCAGACAAGCAGCCAGCTCAAAAGAAGTTAATGGTATTAATGAGACTGTGGTGTCTAGCGGCTGTTGGCTGTAATAGCGTCTGGTCTCTCATATACATGAAGCACACATTTAAATCCATAATGTACAAAGACAAGCATGTAGACAGACACTGGTGTTGTATTTCCGTAGGAGCATTGTTTCACTCTGTGCCCCCGACTCAACCCCCTTCCACTCAGTCTTTTATACAGTCCTCTTTTGGAGAGCTGCCCAAAAACAGACCATCCTCTGTTGGGGTCTCGGCCCTATTTCCCCTCCTTTTTTTCCCTCTTTTTAGCTTTAGTCTCTGTCTGAAACTCAACTTTACTGTGTGGATGACCTTTCCTTCAGCCCTTACCAATCATGGTCGTGCCCCCGGCAAGAGCGGCCTTTGATCCCTGAGCGAAGTCGTCCACCGTTGTGGTTCCACGGTACGGCATCTGGAAGTGGGTGTGGATGTCAATGCCACCAGGGATCACCATCTTCCCGTTGGCCTCGATGGTCTTCACCCCACCGGGCACGATCAGGTTGTCGCCGATCTGCCTGTTGAGGGCAGATGATGTTGTTATTATTGTATGTTCATGTGATATTGCGTCAACAAAAGATGACAGCAGAAAAAAAAATTGTTTTTTTCCTGTGCCTATTACTACTTGTCCTATGCAATGACAATAAATTTAATCTGAATCTGGGATGTCACTAAATTGAAATTACGCTGATATATTTAAGTAAATTAAGATGACAAGTCAACAACAACACAGGTGGTTGATTTCTCTGTCAACCTTAAATATGTTAAGTTGTCACAATTTCATTTTGGTAGTATAAAAAATTCTATAAAACAATTGGAAACTGTTTTGTATTTGTAACTGTTTTGGTATTTCTTGATTTTATAAAACAATGCAGGTAGCAGCTGAGAATTATTACAAATATCGCTTATTTTGGCATTTTTCGTACTGGTACTTTGTCAATAGATAGACATATTTCTAATTCATCCAAATCATAAGCAAAAAAAGTTTTTAACATAAGACTGACCCCAAAACAAAGTCAGCCACGCTTGAAGCAACACATTGTCACCATGTCAACACATCAACATTTCATCCCTGTTAAAAAAAAAAAATCCTGTTGTTCAGACTTAATAGAGGAGACCAGCCAGACAGACTGGCAGGCAGTGTCTCTGTGCCAGCAGCCCAATGGTCCAGCAGGCATCTGGGTGCTTATTATGCAACACCAGGCTTTCTGTGCCTCTCTCTGAGCTGCCTCTCTAAGGGGCGGGGGGGGGACAAAGGGCCTGTAACTGGAAAATCAAGTGGAAACAGAACAGGGGGGGAAAGAGAGTGACGGAGATGACAGACTGATTCAGGGAGACACAGAGAGAGGAATTCACCCAAACTACCCTAGCCTTGTCTGGTGGGGCGTGGACATATTCACACTAGCACATAAAATTGGGGACTAGACTGCCTGTTATCACTTTGTCTTTGACCCGACCGCTAATAACAGGAACCCTAGAAACAAGGATACAGTGAGTCTGAACAAGCAGCTTGAGCTCATGCATTTATTCTCTGAAGTTTCCATAATAGTTCATTAGACTGCTATATTTAGTTTGGGTTCATTTAGAAAATAAAAGCGCATTTTTGCACTTGACTTAAAGGTTCCCTGTTTTTTTCCCCAATTTTACCTGCTAGTGTCACCTGTCTCAAGGTCAAAACATGTTCTTTAACCTGTGACCTCCTCTTATTATACAAATTCTAATCATAATTAATTAAAACATTAATACATTAATAATGAATCTAATCACAAGGAACATTGGAGATTAAGATTTGTTAACCTTGGTGTTCTCATATTTTTGTTCATTGTGAGTATTGGCTATGATAACATTTTACTAAGCACCTTTAGATATTTGGGAAACATGGACTATATGCAGTGGGGTTTTCCAGGGGACCACTTTCTGTGTTCACTTTGGGTCAGACAGATTGAGATTATCTCAATACATTAAAGTTTTTGGAAAGCTGTAGTCTCGTGCTGCTTGCCCTGATTGGTGTCATTCTTGCAAATGTCCTACATCTCTACAACAACGATTGGGCATAAAGTCAAAATGGAGAAAGACAATGACAATAAGGAACGTGGATTTCCTTTTAACAGTAACACAAATTCACCTGTTCAATCCATCTGATGGAATGGTCAAGATGTCTTACTTAATATTTTCCACACATGTCAGGAAGAATTGTATCTGCAACAGCGATCTGCACTCTCATAAGAAAGATGCAGTTAAATATGAGGGAGAGGGAATCGATGCAATACAAACAACTTGACTGAAAGATAGCAAATAGATGATAAGCCTGAGTGGAAGCGGAGGGATGGAAGAAAATGGGAATGAATAAAAGCAGAGCAGAAAGGAGGACAGTGGAGGACTTACTTAATGACGCCATCCTCCATGTAGATATCGGCATGGAAGGACTGGTCATCATTCACGATCCTCCCGCCTTTGATCAGAAGCCTGTCGCTCTGTAGAGAAAGGGATGGGAAGAGGGGAAAATAGAAATGTTAGGATTCAATGCAACTTTCCTCCAATAAAGACCCAGTTTGGCTTGAAACATTGTGAAGTAAAGTTTAACTATGCCAGATCACTTCTGTTCTATTTTCAGAGCTGAACAATGTTTTTCTATTTCTCCGTAGTTAGATTATGTCCTTTTTTACCCACCCAGAGATGAACAATGTTTCATTCATTCATTCATGTTTGTCAGTCTTGTCCCAAGTAAACACACCACATACAGTTTAGCTATGGGCCACCCTGTGGGTCTGCCTGCCCAGCTCTTCCCTGTGGTCTTGTGCAGAAAAGTGGTTCCATTCCCCGTGCAAGCGACCCATATTTGCATCAACATTTTCTGGATATCCTTGTTAAATGAGTCCATCAAATAATGCAGCCTTTCTAGCACTGTCCCTCAATGGAAAATGTGCAGTAATTCTTTTGTGCAAACAATTCACTGACTTAATAGTATCTTCTTGAACATACGCAGTCACAGAAAACCATCTATCTGTTAGCTTTGGTCATTTCCTCTGTTGAATTTGCATGCATGTGTCACCGTTTTGACGTCCTGATAGGTATGGCATTTTTAATAGTCAACCCATTTTAAAGGAGATATGATATGAATTCCATCATAGTACGCACCAAATGTTAGGATGTTGTTGTGTTCATATAGCCCTCAACAAGAATATGTCAGAGACACGGTAGTGCTTCTTGCATCAAGGCTAGAAGTGTGTGACTGCTTTTGTCTATTGCTTGTCTGCTCCGTGGTCAGTGTGACCATTTAAATCTGACCGAATACAGTGACTAAAATAAGATTTCTGGTGCACAAAGTGATGTTTGTGATCATAATCATTGTCACCGTCATCATGGTATCTGCCGTCCAGCTTGCAAAGATAATATTTACCGGTACAAATACGGACAGGGTAAATGTGGGAGTGCCAGTTTGCGCTTCACAAAATAAGCAACTACAAGGTATTCTTAAAGATAGAGAGAGCCGCTTTCACTGTAACTTATATTCCCCTGCAGTAAAATGACCTGGACCAGTCATGGTGATTACGTTTGGGAGGATGACAGTTTGCTGTTGGAGGCAGAACTGAAGCTGCTTTTAAGGACTGATCATGGATTAACATCTTAACCGCGTTTATCCAGATTTTGTTATTCAGCAATACTAACTGTGGATGTTATTTTCTCAGTATAATCCATTTATCCAACAGGCCAAATGCAATCACCAATATCAATCCTTATCACTGAATATGATGCACACATCCCACTTTGGTGCGCTAAAATGAAACTACAAAGCATTGCCACATCTGAGGAACCCTTCGACCTTACGTGTCGTAATGTGGTCTGATCGGGGCGTTGCCTTGACGCCACACAGTCAGACATCAAATCTGCTGCTGCCGCTGCACCACGGACTGACTCTAGCAGGCTGTTGTCATGGCGACAGGTTGACTGCAGGGAGACAGACTAGAGAGGAGGGGAGACTGGACGCCTGGTTTTGCTGACTTGTTGGATGGCTAGTTCAGTGAACAACTGGCTGTGGAACAGGGTGGAGGGCTACATGGATAGAGAGGAGTTGTTAGTAGGTAGATGGGCAACAAACTGTTCGTTTAAGCTGGTGGTTAATCGACTGGCCACATGAATATAAGCTGAAACAATAAGTCAATGGAGCAAAGCGTCTAGAACTGAAACAATTAGTCAATTAATCAACTAGTCACAGAAAATTATTCTGCAATTACTGTGATAATAGATTAATTGCTCAAATCATTTTTCAAGCAAAAACGCTAAACATTTGCTAGTTCCAGCTTCTCAAATGAGAAGACTTTCTGTTTTTCTTTGTCTTATTGGATACTAGATTGACTTTCCTTGGGCTTTGGGTTCTGTTTTTTGGCCAAAATAAGCTTTTTAAAGACGTCTTTTATGACAATGCCATTTCCTGCTGCAGCTCCTTCCACCGCCCCAACCTCCTCCTTATGTGCTAAGTTTTGGCACTGCTGATTTAACAAAAATGTAATGTTCATGTATGTGTTTATTAAGGAGCGTTCGTTCTCCCAGCAGAATCCTTGCTGACCACCCTCAGAGAGCAGAGCCTTTTCCCCCCACCAATTCTAACTGTAAAACCATTTGCTATAAATGGTCAATTCCCTGAAGTGAATGTATCTGACTGGAATTAATTAATTTAAGTATTTATCAAGTAAAAATGCTAAACATTTCCTGATACCAGTTTTTCACATGGGAAGATTTGCTGCAAGTCTCTGTAATGGCATTTTAAGTTTAATGTTTTTGAGTTTTGGGCTGTTTTGGGGGACAAAACAAGCAATACATATTCAATGCCCAATATTTTCCCATCAGCACATGTGTGCAGAGATCTACACCCCTGGCTTTATACCCAGTGTTTCATCACTGCAATGAACTGCAGCCACTCCTTCACACGACAGAAAAAAAGGAAACAGCATAATAAGATTTTGTATGCGGCTCAAATGATACAAGCTGAAATATCTGCTGAGCTCATGAACACACGCAATGTGTGTATTACTGTGTCTTTGTGTTTATGTGTATGTGATGTAGATGGTGATGGAGTAGTGTGAAACAGAGCCCAGAGCCTTCCTAAGAAACCACACCCTGAAGCAACACATTACAACACACAGTCATCGGTGGCTGGAACACAGCACCAGCATACATCATACTGTAGAGCATGCTGCCCTAAAACTGTCGCTCCGAGACAATTCCTTTGTAATCGAATTTTGAATTTGAATATGGAGTGCATATTCATAACTTCATTTCGCCTCTTTCATGGAAATACTGTAATACGAGTCTGATGTGGATAAAAAAGAAACTTTAGATATAATCAAAGTCAGCACCTTAAAATCCATAAACTACCAGCTTTGACAAAACTTAGAAGAAATGACCTATCTAGGGCTGCAATTAACAATTATTTTCATTTTCGATTAAGCTGCTGATTATTGTCTCAATCAATCGATTAATGGTTTAGTTTACATATCTTGTTTTGTCCGACCAACACCTAAAAACCTAAATATATTCAATTTGCGATCTTACGCTCAAACCATGAATGTTTGATATTACCTTGAAAAATGACTGAAAATCGATTATAGTTTCAGTCATTTAATAAGAAACACTGCTAAACATTTACTGCTTCCAACTTCTCAAATGTGAGGATTTGTTGTGTTTCTCTGTTTTATATCATTGTGAACTGAATATTGGGTTTCAGATAGTTGGTTGGAGAGAACAATTAATTTAAGACGCAAGCTTTTTTTTTCTATTTTCTGTCATTTCATAGACTGAAACTAAACGATTCATTGATTAATGAAAAAAAAGAGTCAGTAATGAAAATAACCGCTAGTTGCAGCCCCCATGCAGTAATAATGTATTACCACTCAGCAATACAGATCTGCTCTCATCAGCTGTATCAGACGAGTAAAGATTTTCTTATCTTTCTGATTTATAACGCTACAGTGAGGGGTGTGCCCTCATGCATGGGTGCCTTACTGAATGGGTTCCTCTCCCTTTCGGCCCACTCTCCCCAAAGGCCTATAACAGCATGCAAGAGACCACAATCATCAATCAATAGCTTTCCATTTCCATTACAACCCAGCAACTGTCAGTCTGCTGATTTCAGTATTCCCCAGCTAGTGCATCTGCCAGTGAAATACATAATGAAGTTAGAACTATATTTGAGTTATGTCCAGTCAGTGGAAAAGTAGATGTTAAAATGCTTAATGTCAACGACTTAACTCATCATTCAAAAATAGAATGGTACAGATCTTTTGAATGGCAACAAGCATGCTCAAACTGTCAAAGAATTTCAAGAACACATCAAGAACTTAAATCTAAGTGGTAGTATTGTTTGGCAAGGCAGCATGGGTGACCAAACTGTCAAGCTTTGTCAAAGACACATAATCTGAGACAGGAGTCTTTTCATTAACACGTCTTGATCTCACGTCATAATTCTAAATTCAGACCTAGCATTTATTGTGGCTTTTTCCTGGAATCTATGACAGACTGCCACATTTGCCAGTGCTTATGTCATTTGACCACAAACAGCAGTATGTCACACTTCCAACATTTCACAGAAAATACAACAAGTGACAGCATGCTGTTTCCCAATGCTACCACACTTATGCATTATTGTGTTTCAGATTTTATCCAGGATTCTGTCATTTTTTCCAAAAATGATTTCTCAGCATTTCTGAATTATTCTGTTTATAAAAGAAAAAGAGGGCTATGACACGTGGCAAAATGTGTTTTCCTGTAATTGGGGATATAGCGGGTAGGCACCCCAGCCAATCATGCCACCAGGAAGTCTTCCCATCAACTTAGTTCATTAACGTTTTACAATTTCATATTATAACAATTTTCTTCCCTGTGTAACTAAACTCAAACTATTGTGACTGTGTAACCACCTGTGCTATTATGTGGTTGTGGGGATAAACCTAACCATTTGTTGCAACATTAACGAGACAGCACCATCCACATAATGAACAGACACCACAGTCGTAATGCTGTTTGAATTTTTGTTGCAGCCCTGACTTTGGCAAGGGCGATTTAATGGCATTCAGTGGCTGTTGTGGTATTCACATGTCAGAGTCCTGAATCTGACATGGGACTGGATGCCCGCTAGTGTTTCAAGATGGTGGATTCAGACAATTATAACATCACAGTGTACATATATGTGATGTGCAACTTATGACGGACTTTGATTCAACAAGCCTTGGTGAGCAACAAGAGTAACTAAATCATAAAGAAAAGTCTTATGGAGCTGTTATTACGATACACGGTCACGTCTAAAATGTAGTGAAATTCAACTTTGTTCAGTAATGTTGCCTGCTTTCGTACTTGCATCTTGTGGCAAATGTATGATCTGACCATGGATACTGAAGACTTGTTACTGCCTTCTCTAGCGCAGCTGTTTCTGCCAAAATGGATATTGATTTCAACTTATTCTTGCCCACACTTCCCCCTGAATCCTTGCTGGACATTGATTTCAACCAGTTCATATTCCCTACCTTTAAAACCCTTTTAGTTACTTCTCTTGGTTACTGCCCCCCACAATAAAATCAGGAAAAGGGATATACATCAGTATATACATCGGTCATAGGCTACCTGCTCGAGCAGCGTTATTGTATTTGAAGTGTTCTATCCTGTGAAAAGAACTTGTTTTACAGAGCTCTTCCCTAACCTACTTGTGCACTAGGATTTGTGAAAAATACCTTGATCCATGCGATGAGACTGAATCATTTTGAACTGGAAGAGGCAACTCTCAAACTGGGACAAACCCATTGACCAGACATTGACCAAAAATAGTGATTTTCTGGGTTTCCCAGAATAAGCAGCTACAGTGGTGAAGAACAGCCACAGAGCATGTAGAGGTACAATCAGACTGAGGAGCCTACAATGTAGGAGACATGTCATGTCTATCTCTTTCTAAAGAGATTCATTTAACTAGCTTGTACACTGTGTTGCGCTCTTCAATTTCAGGCATCCTTCCTACATATACAAGAAAATACAACAAAATAAAGTCTTTGCTGCAATTTGTTTTGTTCAGAGCTTATATTCTCTTAATGTCATGTCAAAAAGCTATCATTTAAAACTCTCAACACGCTTGAATCACCCCTGTTTTTGTCATCTCATCTCATAACCAAGACCCTGAGACATGTTTGTTTTGGAAAATAATTTATTAACATAGTTATATTAGACCAGATTCCTATTATCTTTAAAATGGTGAAGAACAAAAACAACATTCTTGGTTTAGTGCGGGATTTGATCTTGGGTTAGAATATTTACACAAGGCATCAATGATGATGTTGATCCTAATTTGCTCTGACCTTCCAGGGTCACTGACCATGTCCTCGTTTGTCAATCATGTCACTGTTACAGCATAATCTCACTGGATGAGCTACATAGTAGTCATTAAATAATGAACTGTATAGGTGTGTTCAGAGAGAAAGCGGAGGACAAATTTGACCGCTGAACTGTTTGTGCAGTCCGTGTTTATTGCCCAAGCTCTTTCTAGCCAATAAAAAACTAAACTAACTGTTCAGTACAAATAGAGGCGCCAAAACAACACCACCTACACAGCTGTAGAGGCAAATAAATCTATATAAAATATCTAATTTAAAAAATAAAGCATGATGTTTCACCAAAGATCCGATGAAGCAAGTCACAAAGCCTTTCAGTTGATCTAAATGCTGAATGATGGAAACATGGATCAGAAATGCACTGAGACAGCTTGAAAGCTTTTTTGGTATTGTTTAATAGATAATAAATAGACTTTTATGGCTCCGACCATCACAAATGTTTCTTACTCATCTCCACTTCCATATGTGCACTTGCTTATGTGTGTGCATGCGTGACTGTGACCTACTCTCAACACTTTGGCACTCTGTAAATTACAGAGTGGAGGATTTCTTCGGCTGTCTGGGAGTCGACAAATCAGGACAGTTGGAGGAGGATTACCTTCAACACAAACATCACGCAAACATCACAACTGAGGTCAACCACAAATGCTTATCAGAAGTTGCTGAATTCAAACAAATGTATACTAATGCATGCTATTAATCTAAAATACTAGAAATCTGTATGGTTTAGGAAACTTTGTTCTTCCAGCTGCTTTTCTCCTCTGACACATTGTCATTGGAAAAAAACAATTAAGCCCTTTTTACCTTCCTCAACTGCATCTTCCCTCGAGTGCTGACAAGCTCATCTATTAAAATTCTGGCAACAAAGCAGAGCAAAGTTCAGGTGGAAAAAAATATCTTGTCATTCAAGTCTAAAAAAAAAAAAAAAGCACCAAAAATAAAGCACTCCTCCCTGCACAGGAAACTGTCATTTTCTGTTACACAAGCCAGCAGTAATCAAAAATAGACTGCAGGATGTTGTTCTTGTGCTACTATGCTGATATGCACTGACAATTTCTTTCCACTTCCACCAGACTGAAGGAAGAAGCGCTCATAAACTGGGATGAAAATTACTAATAGCCACTTCTCTGTGCCTAATGAGTGGGAATAGTCCTGGAAAACTCCACAGCTACAAAACAGGCCAATGGGTCTGAGGGGACATTAGAGGAGACCTCCATTAGCTCTGACAGAGACCCTTGTGTGGGTGGAGAGAGCAGCGGGGAGGCAGGCAGAGACCAGTGGAAGAGGGAAGTCATCCTGAATGTGCACCCGTGCCTCTGCTTCAGCCCTGTTGCCTAGCGAGCAAAAATATTTACTCTTTACCCAAAACTGCACAGGATTTTTTTCACATTCTGGAAAAGTGAAAACAATGAGACTTATCAATCTAAATCAATTGCGGCGGCTCCTGCCAGCCACGCTCATAGAGAATTCCTGCTCGTCTGGAATGTTGCTCTTGTGATAGGCTGGAGTAGTGTAGCTGTATAACCATGGCGACAAAAAGAAAAAAAAACATATGGATCTGATTGAGCTAGACAGGTTGAATTATAGACTCTCTCAGTCAAGAAGTCTGAGAAGTGTCTGTGTGTGACTTAATCTAAGTGTGTATCAAATCACATCTCCACCCGACAAACCAAACAGGGGCTGTATTTTCCTGCCATCACAACTGTATGTTGGTCGCCATGGTGAGTCGCACGGCAACGTCTGGGTGGCCACGGGCTATTTTGTTTGCACTCAAGCCCACTTTGCGTGGCGATGGCACACTCTGGTGTGGCAGAGCCCTGTTTTATGGTGCGTCAACAAGGGGGGAATGGGTTTCAGTTCCCGCTCAGAGCCGCCGTCCTGGGCCATGGTTCGTGCCCACAGATGCTCATTGCAGCTGGAGGGGATTACTGGTGACATGTACCAGCCTGGAACAACACTGAGGCTGCTGTGAGTGAGTATGAGGGAAGGGAAGAACCACACCTAGAAATCTGACAGAGCCATTCTGGCAGAGAGCAGGCGTAAGGAAGCAGCTGGAATAGAACAGACAGGCATGGAAATACAGAAGGAAAGTCTGGGAGGGGAGGAGGGTTATTAGCAGGTATAAGATCATTGTGTGGTGGCAGTATGTACCTTTATACTCTAAATGATTTTATGACATAGGCACTCACAGAGAGTTGTTTGTCCACTTACAGAGCTGATATGAATCTGGAATGGCTGATCAAAACTCAAAGTTGTACTTGGTAAATTAAGTGAGTGTAGATTTTTATATATACTGTGTAGTGTTGATTTTTACAAAGAAACGTTTCAAAGCCACCTTTTAAACCTACATGTAGTGAGTATTGAGTATTACTTGTGACATTGTTGACTGCCTTCTTTAGTCTTCTTTACTAAAACAACGTGATGCGATGAATCCCCTCAGCTTGTTTGAGTGCGCGATAAACAGATATGCAAGTGTTTCTGTTGTATTTCTGAATAGCCACTCAAGGCGTGTTTGCTGCCCCCAGTGGTTGATACAGGTATTATTTCCAAAAAGTCCTCCAAATGAAATGACAAAATATGTTGTTTGTCCACGCCCTCTAGAACGACACATATAGTGTTTTCATTATAGTCGCTAGAGGGCTTCGTCACTTGGACGTGAACATCGTCATCATCGTCATTTTAGGGAATTTGCTGAAAAGACTGATGCTGTTGTTCTTCCTGGGAGGACGGTGTAAACTAATATGTGCATTTTTCTGTTGTATTTCTGAGTAGCCACTCCGGGTGTGTTTGCTGCCCCCAGTGGTTGATACAGGTATCATTTCGACTGTTGTTAAACGCACTTACCATTACCACCAGCAACCACAGGTGTCGCCAAATCAACAAGGAGTAAAATCTTAAGGATTATGACTTCAATCTGTTGGAAAAAAACACTGGACTGCCATGATATGTTGAGAGCACATGCTGATAAAAGCAGCAAAGCAGTATGACAACTGTGCTTCATGACATCATGTTTGAAAGCCAATGAATTTGTCCCCTGTGAACTGAAGTGGTGTGAAGCCACCTTTTCTCTGGTATCTCTTGGTCAAGGACATCAATGAGATACTTTGTACTGTGGTAGCAGCTGAATGTCAGTCTAGTTAACACATTGGTTTCAACTCGATGGAGCTTGTCTTTGAGGATTACAATCTCCCAACTGAAAAATCTCACTTGCCAGATAGAATGTATCTTGAGGCCATCAAACTGCACACAACTCACTCATGTTATGAATTCTTCCAGTGGGTGATTTCTTGCCTCAGTATCAAACTAAGACAAGAGGACACACATCTTATCTTGGTGAGTCTAGTGCTCTCTGTTGCAGCATCACTTACCGATTTTGTCTGTGTATGTGGGTGTTTTGCAGGTTTAACACCAAACAATTCTACCATATTAGAAGGATAATGAAAAAAAAACACCCAACCTCTCTGTAGGGGGTTGGTCCATCCCTTTAATGACTGTGTAAAACATGCCATGGAAAATTCTGGCCCACTTTAGCATATTATAAAGACATGCCCTACTTTAAGAGGAATGGCATAAAGAGACTGTGCTCAGAATATGGACGCAGAATACAAAACCTCTACAGGCCAAAGCTACCCCAGTCTTCCCCCAAATCACCCCTTTGGTGAAATATCAGCTGAGGAGACGAGACAAAGGCTGTGTCCCCCACAGCCGAGCAACACACCCCTGACTGCAGCCTGAGCTGCAACAATGAAAACTGGAAGGCAGGCATTTCAGACTCACACACACACACACACATAAGGAGACGGAGGGGAGAGGTCTCTGCAGTTGTAACACACACCAGCACCCAGCTGGCTGGCTGTGCAACACCAACCTGCCCTAAATTCAACCTCCACCCTAGGCCTAGATGCTCTGACAGGAGTCTGAATCTTTCTCCTTGTCATGATGCAGGACTGCAAGCGCCCCATCACAAGGCCGGCTTATCACAGCTCATCACAAATGGGCATGTATTTCCCCCACCTCTCCCTTTCACTCTCCTCTGCACCAGCCTGAACAGCAATCTGTAATCTGCAGGGGACACAATTCATCTTTTACATTCAAATACATAAGGCCCTTTGTTGTGGAAATAATGAGCTGATGTATAAGAACTGCAAATGATTCGACACTACTCACTTTTGTTCAGTTGTTTGCCAACTAATTGCCACAGGACAATATAATTAGGCGTATAGTATCATTAGGATACTTTTAAGTATGTCACTAAAAATAATTGTGCATCAAAATGGCAAGAGAAGCTCACTGAAAAAGAGACTAACGCCACTGTTCAATAGCCTCCCCTATCAGAAATCAATTAGGCCCGACATCATCTCCATAAGAGAGAAAGGGCTGAACACATTCTTATCAAAATGGCTAAATCGCAACATTATAATGATATGCTACCAAACTAAATTTTAAAATGATCATTAAGTACGATCGGGTCACCATAAACTCACAGTTGAGCACTGCAGACAGCAGAAGTCACTGCAGGAACATTACAGTGAATTTTATGGGCGAGCCGGCTCGCCACACGCGTGGATCTCCTCAACAAAGAAGATGCAGGACACCTTTAAGAAAACGCCTCATCTCCCTGCCTCACTGTCACTATGGCAGCCAGTCATGCCATTTCATAGTGCGTATTATTTCCAGCGGCTCCTTGCAGTCAAGTCGGACAACAGAAAGAAAGATTACCAGGTGCGTCGTGCCGGTGCCCGCATATATGTTTATGATACATCGTCGCCGCGGCGCTGTGAAACTGCAACGCGAAACACTGATGCAGTGATTCGCAGCAGCAGGCATCCAAGTTCCCACAGCCGATTAAGCAGAAATAACTCTTTTACTCACTGTGATCTTCGGGATGTTCTTTTTTCCTTGATAAGACATGTTTCGTTCGGTTCCACCTTTAAAATCTGGCTTTGAAAAACGTTATTCCCTCTTTACGGATGCTGCAGCGGCCCTCGCCTGGATGGGAGCTTCAGGGAATGGTCGCTCCTCTGTCAATGCGATGTAAAGTGCCTCGCAGAGTGCTATACGAGCGTCTGTGGTTCAGTCACCCGGCCCCTCCCTCAATAGGCTCAATTGGAAAGAAGCGGTGTCACAATCTTTCCACCGGAGGGCGCAGTGGAGCAGCTGGTGAACAGCCTCCAACCGGCTTCCAGTTGTCTGCATTACTGAGCTGTTGCACATATACAGCATATATCCGATATTAGTCATTATTGACCTATCAGAAAGAGAGAGCAAATTCATCTGAACTAGCTGGATTCACCAGTCTGTGGTGTATCACTGCCAAAGTCACTTAGGGTTTAACTGATTAGAGTAGGAGAATGTCTACAATTACATATAAGGAGGATATGACCAAAGTTATGTTTTTAAAGGAATTCTGAAGTTGTCCAAAGTTTAAATAAAAAGAAACACTGTAAAACACATTTATATTATACATTTAAATATGTTCAGATGTCATATTTCATAAACACAAGCAAATCTGTTTAGATTGAATGTACATAAATGGACCTGAAGAAATTCAGGATCACATTTTTTTTTGTTTAAATAGAAATATTATATAAACTATTATATTCAAGAAGGTTAAGAGTGTAAATCTTTACAAATGAATAACTAAACACAGGGGAGGGGTAAAATGGTGTAGCAGCTGTCACAGAGCCAGCCCACCACATTACACACCCCACATGTCTACTCACCAGGACAGACACACACACACATACACACAGAGAGAGAGAGAGAGAGAGAGAGAGAGAGACTCTCTCTGCATGTCCCCACCCAGCCATGTGTCTCTTTTGTCTGGACTTTAAGTGGATCCCCCTTCACTCCACCAGTCGCTTCCTCCACCAACTCCCCTCCTCAGCACACTAATGCACCCATAATGAGGAGGCACGTGACTGAGGGTGTGCCTGTGTGTGTGTGTATGTGTGCATGTGTACTACTACCATCAACTGGAAAATCATACTCTCATTCAGTACATATTTTCATTGCTAATATAGATTTACAACATAGAAGATTTGGATTGTAATTTCTAAAGGTTTTATTTTAAAAAATGACAGCACCTCATCTCTCTTTTTAGCTTAGTTTTAGTATATTTATATGTAAGCTATATTGAACAATATCATCTTTTTGGACCTGTACAAGGTGTTTATTGTGAGATATTGTCTCAAGGGGGATAAAAAAAAATCTTTAGAAATAGATTTCTAATCTATTTGTGTTAATGCATTAAGTGTGTGTGCATACATGTGCACAATGCCTAGATAACCTTGTGTTAATATATTCAAGTGCATATGCTTACTCATGAAGTCGTAATTATATATCACATTTATATATATTTCCAAATATCTCATCTTTAAATGTAAATGTCTCACCTTGAACTTTTCTCCACAATCCCAAATTTTATATATTGGGAGGTTTAAAAATTGATTTTTTTTTTTTCATATAAATGAATAGCCACTGATTGTTTTCCTCCTGCCTTTGGCTACAAACAGGAGGACACAGTGCCTGCATGCTGACCTTGTCCTTTCATGGCAGTGAGTCAGTACAGCATTACCTCAGCATTCCCAGACCTTAGAGAATTCAACAACAGCACGCTTCAAGTTTGCAGGCCTGCTACCTCTGCAGACCACATTAACCAGCTGACACTGACAGACAGACAGGACTCAGACAGATCAAGGATGCAGAAAAGACTCTGTCAGGTCATCAAAGCTGCACCAGCAGACTTAGCACTTTGGTGGCCCCAAATGGAAAAGAGAACTGACAAACGTTGTCTTTAATAGCCAGCAATCATATTAAATGAGTGTGTGATCACTTCATACCAAAGGATACCAGAGAATTTAGTAAGGCAAAAGATCTACTGTGACACTGGTGAGTGCAGCTTGAAATTCATGCTCAGGAGATTTCATTTATGACTTTCT
This sequence comes from Maccullochella peelii, assembly GCA_002120245.1. Lineage (NCBI taxonomy): Eukaryota > Metazoa > Chordata > Actinopteri > Centrarchiformes > Percichthyidae > Maccullochella > Maccullochella peelii. The sequence continues at coordinate 33,532 of LKNJ01000089.1, read as the reverse complement.
CTGGGTGACAAAGACACCAGTCGAAGAATTACAGGGGTACTCCAGCTATTTAGTAATGCATTTCCAAAATGTTGGGAGACTTGCAAGAGACAGAAAAAAACCCGAAGCAGCAGAGGCTGAGATGTCCTCAGTCTCTCGTATGAGTCAAGCTCCAAAAACACTAGATCCTAAATTTCCTATAATGCAACTCAACTCTCTTCATTGTAAACACCCTTATTTTTCAAACTTCACTACTACAGTATGTAACGCAGTCTTTCTGTTATATTTTTGAAGTCTCCAAGCTCAGATATGCTCTCTTTCTCTTCCAGTGTCTTTCTGTGAATCAGGGTAATAAGAAAATGTTTTACCTTCTGCATTTTATGTATCCTGAAGGACGCCTTCATAATGCACATGCATAGGTAGATGTGTGCATATGGACAAGCTTCAGTGTGTCAGAGCATATGTTTACTGTATGTGTGCATTAGGGCTCCAACTAACGATTATTTTCATCATCAATTAATCTGCCGATTATTTTCACGATTAATCGTTTAGTCTATAAAATGTCAAAAAATTGTGAAAAATGTTCGTTACAATTTCCCAGAGCCCAAAGTGACATCTTCAAATTGCTACTTTTGTCCAAAACTCAAAGACTCTTCACTTACTGTCATAAATGACAAAGAAAAGCAGCAAATCCTTACATTTAAGAATCTGGAACCAGCAAATGTTTGACATTTTTGCTTAAAAAAATAACTGAAACCATTAATCGATTATCAAAATAGATGCCGATTAATTTAGACTAATCGATTAATTGAATAATCGTTGCAGCTCTAGTGTGTATGAAAGTGTATAAAGTGCTCCTCCCAGTCTGACCACCACCCTGCAGGATAACAAAGAGGAAGGGTCTTCCCCAAACCCTGGACATCTGGCTAACCACTCCCCATTCTTCACTCCATTACAGCAGCTGATTGCACTAATTAGCTCACCAGACGGAAGGAAAACCAATAAAATCTATAATTATGATCATTTTTATTTATCTTTATCTATTACTACATCAACACAAGCTTATCGGATGTCTAAATAATTTTACCATAGCCATAAAATAACCAAGATACCGTAACAAACAACAGACTATAACAGCTACAGCATTATAATGTCAATTAGATTCTGAATTAATTGAAACCAAAGTGAAACTGGTGCACTTGAAACTGAACTGGGAAAAGAGGCACTCAGACATCATAAACAGGCAGCTTTTCCACTTGTCATTAGTTTGCATGAAAGCATTCATGTTAAGCTTGACTGGCATCCAGAATGTACTAGACGATGTCAGAAGAGTAGGCATGTCCTGACTCTGTTGTCAGTCTGATGTCTTCAAACAGTTACCAAACAAAGCAAAAAACACACACAGCCTAACTCTCTGTCTGCCGATTTCTGCTGAATCATCTGGTCCCTCTGGAGGTGCAATCTTGCAGTTCAGTATCAGGACACATGGGGGGAAATTGGCTGCCTGCCATACTGAAGATGTCTACTGTACATACATGCTTAGAGGAAAACACAATTTTATACCGTGGTGGACTGTAGTAAAGGCTGGATACAGGTTACATTTAGAATTCAGGAGAGAGAAAGTAAATATATTATTAGGATGATGATGTAAGGATTCAAATAGGTTAGTTAGAGTGCGTGCAGCAGTCCAATCCCCCAATCCCAAACTTTCTGCTGTCAGGCTGTGAATCAATAAGAGCACAGGAATCACTGAGGTGTAAATAATAAAGACAAACAGTTCAAGCAAAATACTGTAAAAAATATATTTACAAGAAAATGTTTGTCATTTCTACTCTAGATAAATTATCAATATTCTCAAATAAACAGAGCTTCGTGGCTTCAGTCAGTCCCCTAACATTAGTCTCACAACAGGTCTGTCCCTCTTCTGCTTGCTGCTGAGTCTCCATAAGTGGACATCATTCGGCGATACAATACATGCCAGAGTGTTCAGACATTCTAATTTAATGTGTCTCTTTTTGTCAGTTTGTTTTGACACAATAGATTCTGCTGCCAAAATCATAAAAGCTCATATCACCAATACTGATTTGTGTTTCCCCAAGAGAAATACGCACACAGGGAGTATTGCTTTCCAAAGACAGAAAGATGTTGCAGTACTGAACATGTCGTCTCATCTGCTGCTGATGTCAGACCAGAGTTGACGTCAGGCTGATGCTACGTTTATGCATTAAAGCAGACAATTAAATTTTATTAGATTCAATTTGACTATAATCTATGACATATTGTATTACATCAGATCATTCCGTAATGTTTAACTCTTTCCTGCTCCTTATAAAAATCAGTTTGCTCCACTAATGCTTTATTGAGTATGTGTGTGTGCCAATATGTGGCCAGCCCTACCATGACTAACAAGTAATCATCCTCACTTTGTTAAATGGTGTCTTTCCTCTCTGAGCCATAACTGCGAGTTCGTGTGTGTGTGCAAGAGCCAGAGAGAGAGAGACATGAATCATCATTTTTGGTGCCCAGAGAGTGATCTCAGTCTCACATAAAAAGAATCATCTTTCCTGCTCAAAACAAGTGTCATTTAATAGAGGATGTAGTAAATTTTCAGTGTGCCTGCTTGGTAACACATACAAATATTATCTTCTTCTTCTTCCTCTTCCACTTCTTCTTCTTCTTCTTCTTCTTCTTCTTCTTCTTCTTCTTCTTCTTCTTCCATACACCATTTTTACCAACACTTTGGGAGTCTGATACAAATATAATTCGTCACAACAGGTGGCATGATGAGAAGTGGTGTGGTATGAGTTTTGGCGGCTTTGCCAAACTTCATTAAAAGTGTCTCCACTATATGAACTTTACTGCCTTAAGTCATTTTTTTTATATGTATCTTTTTGGAGAAAAACAACAACAACAAAAAAAACCAACACAAATTTATTTTTGATTTCATCAAGAAAACATTTTTTTTTTAAAAACATTTTCTGCAGGAATAATGTAAAAGACAGACTTGAGGATAAATCGTTTTTGTTTTTCGTCTTTGTCACTGTTGATCTAATTACTTAATTTGGTTTTTGGAGGGTGACAGAGACAATTGACAATAACAATTTGCTATGAAAAGTCAAAATGTCTGCTGTGAAAAAGGCTTATCCAGCATAAAGTTTTCCAGAAATTTGCTAAGCACTTTGAGTATAATGGCAAAGGTATGGGAATAATTCTCAAACCCACTGCTTTATGAAGTGTTTCAACTTTTTCATACTGAAAGTATTTAACGTGTTACCACACTGTACTGAGCAATACTGGTTTAAATAATGGGCCTCTACTAACTACTAATGACACTGACAATGATGTGTGCCTCCTAAAAGCACTACAAGCCATGCAGTTCCTTCTGCATTCAACTACATTGTACAACGACCATAATAATCAACTCATGCATGATAGCAACCAAACAAAATCCCAATAGCAACACTCCTAAACACCCATCCAGAACACCACAGCAACCATTACCACCACTGAATGCCCTAGAAACCACCCAGAACACCACAGCAACCACCTGAAAACACCCTAGCGACCACCATGTTAGCAACGGTTCACTCAAAATGAAGGAAAACAAAACATTATAAATACTTTTTGGTTTTATGCAATATACCACACAAGGACCTCAAACTACAGTATACTGACTAGAGTTGAATTAAAACCTCTGTGACACAGACTCAACAAAAACAGAATAATACCATAACCTTCATAAAGTTGGAATTTATTTCAGGTCTGCTCTATTGCATTGTATCGTGTGTAATTACTGTAGGTTTATTCAATAAAGTGGAATCTTTGTGGGAAGTTAAAAGAGTTTGGATTTTGGTTTCAGATAGAATAAATTTTCATATCATTTGAAGTAAAGCATTACTCACCATAACACACCATAACAACACCTGAGGGCTGTACCATTGCTGCTTCACTGAAGTCACTATGGTTTCTGATGTTCAGGCTTCTCTCAGTACGACATTTCTGCAGCTTAATTGTTTTAACCTGTATCTAGTATGCAAATCAGCTATAGTGTGCCATGTGTCTGCACAAATTTGATTAGATTTTCCCAGCAGCCAGATGCACTAGGTGATTCTAAGATGTTCTGCTTTTATTACAAACATATGCCGTTAAGATGCACATGATATATTAGTTTCCCTGTTCTTTTTTCTACTGCACAAGTTCTGCAGGTTTTAAGGAAAGGTAAATGCTCATATTTCTCAGTTGCATTCGATGTGTATTACATAGCCTGTGTGAAATAATGTCACTTACATGCACATAGCAACAAAATATAAACGTGGATGTAGTTGTCATACAACTATGATTTCTCTCAATAACTTGCTGGCTATGTCACTGGTTTACATTTTAGCTTGTTGCTTTATTGGACCTACAGTTGTCACACAAAAATAGCAGGTCAATATGTTGCTAAATGTGTGGGCAACACTTGTTGCATGTTTTTTCAGTACATCATGGTCGCCAACTCTGTGGTTTCACTAACACAGAGGTAATGTCTGCAGTGGCCCTGTAGCAATGACAGGCATTTTCATTTGTCCAGCCTTGAGGCTTTCCAGCCTTTCTGTGTGGCCTTAGTTGCTTGAGTCTTTTATCTCCCATTTTATTGTCTTGATACATTTGCTGAATTTTCCTGCAGTATTCTTTAAGGGTTTAAGAATGATACTAGCCAAACAAATTTTAATGAATGTTGGCTGTGGATGTTAAGTCTGTCTTGTTTCCCAGCCATTTTGGCAGGCACCGTGTTTCCCCCCATATACCTTTAAAAACTCATTTTGTTAGCTGAGAAATCAAATTTGCTCCACTCCAACTCCCCTCATGGCTGTTAACTATTGTTTGTCTCATGTCCTTTGGGGTTTTATAAAAAGTTTTATACATACATGCTGTTAATTTATCTCTCATTTTCTTTAGGATGGTTTTCAATTCTTCAGTAAGTAATCAGATATCATAACGAGATGTGGTGGTGTGACACATCCAATCAATGACAATTGAGTTCCCAATTGCAATGGGCTTAAATCCAGCCTATCTTAGGTGAAAATGTTTATTGTTTATTTATTGTAGGCTTTAAATAGGTGGATGCAGGACAGATTTCAAATTTTATTTAGGTGTGGCTCACAGCTTTACAGCATCAGTGTCAATGTGGGCATTTAAGAGTCAGTTAATTGTGCAAATTATTTGCAATTTCAAAAGGTTCCAAGCCTGTATACCTCTCCATCTTTCATTAAATGTCATATTATTGTCTAATAGCCTAACACTAATGGAATATTTTGCTCAGCATTAAAGCATCATTAAACATTACTCTTTAAAAAAAGGGTGCAACTAGAAGAGAAAAGAGTCAAACTAACAGGCACAACAGTGACACACACTGTAGAAACCACTTCTGTCATTTGCACATGCTGCATCAGTCTGCTGCCATTCACGCAAAAGTTACAATCTTCTTACCTTTTCATCTCCCAGGTTCTGCAACACTTCTTTACCGCCGCTGGTTCTGATCTCAACCTGAGGTGAGTCTTTCCCTCCTTGCCTGTTTGCTGCGGGACTCCCCACACAAGGGGAGCTCCTGTTGTCCCTCACCGGGCTCCTCGCCTCCTGACCGGTCTCTCGTTTGGCGGTCCTCGGGGTGCGGGAGCCCCTCTGGCCGACGCTCAGGGCATCAAAGTCTATGGTTTTACTCTCAAATGCGCCCTCGACGCTGCAAAACAAGCCGCCGTATTTCTGCCTGGGCACCTGGTCGGCGGTGCCGGGTCGGGCGAGATAAATCGGCAGGTCGTCCTCTGCCTTGTCCCAGTTTCCCCTGCGTTCTGCCATGGTGGAGCCCTGCACAAGTGACCGAGAAAGACGGTTAAACTAGTGCTGAAGTGGTGTGTGTGTGTGTGTGTGTGTGTCGTGCTGTGAAGAAGGCTGAGCAGACAGACAGGCAAGAGTTGAGTTGAGTTAAAGCCAGAGGTGGCACTGTAGTGGTGCCTGCTGCACAGGTACCATTATGGTTTCTCTCAGATTTTAAAATGAGTTTATTTAAATACACACAGGACTGTGGACTCTTGGGTGGTCTGTGTTTGTAGTTTAAATTAGAAAGTGAAAACACAAACATATCTGCTGTAGAGGGCCGGTAGAGTGACCAAGGGACCCTTTCATATGGACATGGGCTATTTGGTTTAAGAGAATCTCTTATTTATGTAAAGATACATTGCAAAACCTTTTCGAATACCGATACCTGCCTACCTCTCTTTTTTCTTTCTGGTGTAGTTTTTTTCTAGCTGGATATAAGATAACATATTAACATATTATATTCACCTTTAAAGACGCCAATGTCCAGCAGTTTTAATGGTCTGCGGCCTTATAGGCCTATCGAAATGAACTAAGTGGACACAGGTGTGCACTCAGCAGGTCACACAGGTTTGCGGACGGAGCTGTCCACTTTGTCGCTGTCCTTTCAGCACCACTTAAGACGTTTGCTAATGTAGCTACACCTGGGCACTCTTGGCCAGGCGCAACTTCAACTCAAAGTAGGTGTGTCTTGTGATTACTTACGCCAGCACAAATGAGACAGGAACGTGTCAGCAGCGCGGCAGACAAGCAGCTTTGAGGCGGCAGGTCTCGAAATGAGAGACTGCTGAGTCGAGAGGGCAACAGAGGGAAGCAGGAGTCAACACCGTCACTCAGTAAACAGACATTTGCAATTATGTAACGGCCATATATCAACATGTTTCACGCGTTTGAGTGGGCTCCAACTACTCCCACTGAGTCGTTTTGTTTGTAGGCTTCTTCCTTTTCTGTTCTCCTCCAGAAACTACAATACCCTTTTTCAGATAGTAGTGATAAAGATAAGAACAGGAGGAGAAATATGGCATGGCATTTCTCTGGACTTTGTCCCTGTACAAACCACTTAGAAAGATTTAAAAATGGAGAATTACGACATTACATATCTATATACAGTATGTATCTCTCTAATAAGTCTCATATCTACCATAAACTATATTGAACAAGTCTACAGTGCCTTATCGTCCAGTTACCAAGTATAATAGAAATTCATTACCTTTTTAACTGTTAAAATCCCACTTAGAATTGTTGATATGGATTAAAAGTTGAAAGAATAATGGCAGTTCAGTCCTTTAACAGTTTGTCTGGTACAGTATAAGGACGGCTTTGGTTTCGCTGTGAGGTTGAGGTTTGGTGGAAATTTTCCTCAGCTGGATTAGAAATAACAAGCAACCGCTATCCAGATCCCATTGAAGTGCTAAGTGTGTGTGTGTGTGTGTGTGTGTGAGAGAGAGAGTGATAGAGAGAAAGACAGAGAGCGCACAGAGACCACAGAGATGAGAAAGAGTCTCAAGGTCAGTCACACTGTAGGGTACAGTGAAATCAAACAGGGCACATCCTTAGGTCTCATCTAACAGGCTGTCATCACTGAAATGAAGCTTTGGCTGCAGAGGGCCATTTCATGGGACACGGCAGTCAAACCAGCATCCAGTACTTCCCTATTATGCTCCCGCAGAAGAAACTAACTCATGCATGGCAACCAAACTTAATCTTTCAAACGACTGAGTCTGATGATCTAAGTTTCAAGAATGTATTTGTAAGTTTGTAAGCCAGAGGAGATCATCTAACTGGCAAAAAGTCTGGCTGCAATAATGTGCAGCATTTGAACATCCCTTTTACTTTGCAACTGCTAGCATGAAGGAAAGTAATGATAGAAATGAATATAGTATCGGGCACCATTTCCCCTTTAGTTCAAATGTTGGTTGATCGGAACATGTCATTATTCTTCTGTTCTTAACTGTGTGTTACATGCTGTTATTTTGTCTCAGAGTTACTGTCATTGCCCATTTTGCAGATTTTTAGTAACACTCAGAGAAAGCCCACGAGTTAAAATGCATGGGAGAGAAAAAAAAGAATGATCAAGCACTATATTCTGAAAAGATGGCTTAGTGGAGATTTTTTCAGGGGACTGAAGCTGAGTAAAAGTATGATAAGTAGCTCTATTTCCACACATTCTTTGCTGAATACCACTGTTGCAGTTCCTGTGGCTCTGTTGGCATCTCGTGCAGCAACATGTCAGGCCAGCAGAAATTTCCTCCCACATGACTGTGATTAAAGCATCAAGGTTTGCGGAGATGCCACTAAAATGCCCTGCCTCTGTAATTCTATGGTGACTTACTGAGCCTCGGTGTTTCAGGGCTGTCTCTCCTGTCCTCTTTTCCTCCAGTATGTTGCTGATAAATAATGCTGAGAGAAGGCAGACAAAACCAAAGAAAGCTGACAGCCTTTTTTAGATTTTTACCCATGCAATGGCTTTGTGTTTACACACTGACACCCACCCATTCAGATGACTTGAAAAGAACTAAATACAGGGACAATGCTCAAAGGCTAGTGCAGTTGTTTGTCTTAAACTGTAGCCTGTTTTACTATGGCCTGGACAGAGCAGACTGACTGGGAGGCAGTAGAGCCATCAGCACACACTGTCTGGCTTTCAATGTCGTTGATGTCATGATAGCTGCAAACCATTATAACAAAACATTCAGTCAGTTGTATATTTAATTTGGGGGAATTTTACAGTGGTTCGCTGTCAAAGTAAACCCCTCTGATCATAAAGAAATACATTTATTCAGTATAGATGATGGGTTGTCTAGTATTTTCCATAAAATAATGACCAAAGATTTGGCATTGCACCTTTTGAATGACATGCATCCTGTGACAAGCATGAAGTTGTGTTTGGCAGTTGCTCAAGGAGCTCGCTAGCAGGATATTGCCCTGATTTAATAAGGCTTTTAAAGCAATGACAGCAGCAATGCTGCAACAAAGCAGGAGACTATCACCCCATCTTCATATTAAAAATGGATGTAAGGTAGGCCGGCTAGTAAAATGAATGTCCTCCATAAGACAATAGCTCTCATGTTGCCACCGGCTTAAGTGCATGTTCATCCAGGCATGATGGAATGACGCAGATAGGACAGAGTTTGGCAAATTCACGCCCAGTGCTCTTCATGGATTTGGCACCAAAGGCCTTACGGCGAGCGAGACCTTTGCAGACGTGGGTAAGTGGGCCACTGTTCCACAGGCAAGTCAATAAGAGTTAACTCAAATGGTAAAAGATAATGCATAAGACCTGACAAGTTCCAAGAGGGCTCTGCACTGATTCACCTCAATATATTAAATAAAATGAGTGAAAAAAACTATTAACAAAATCATTATTTTTACTATTATTGTCCTCAGATGGTCTTGTTTATGTCCCAAACCAGCATCGCTACCTGTGTTATTTTCCATGTGTGTGTGATGTGTTGAGTACTGTACGTCTGTCAAAAAAAAATTTTTTTTCTGCCACAAAATGTAATTCCCAAGACTTGGCAACATATACAGAGTAAGTTATTTTTTTTTGCATAACAACCATGAATATGTTTAGTCTCACAGCACACCTGTACTTGTCTATGCACCAACTCAGCCAGTTGAATTATAGGATACACTACGTGCCCTCACACCTATATTTGGTGGCTCTGGTTGGTTAATCTTTATTTGAACTTTATGGTCTCTGTATGACACAAATTTATTATTGTATATTTATTTACAAATGCTGACTACAAACTTTTCCCTTCATTATTCACAGCAGCATGGAGCAGTAGTAGAGCAGTAGCCCACAGCCACCAGCAGTAGTGAACCTTTGGCAGCATGCACAGGATGATCAGGAGAAAGCAAAGACAAAGGCTTACATTCAGGACCTTTCTTTGGATGCTTGGATGAGCCTGATGTTGCCAGATAAAAGAGGAATGGCAAACTGAGGTCAAAGCTGCAGGAGAAATCACAATTCAGCTGCTTTGCACTGATGTCATTCTCTGCTGTTAACAGATTTCGATTATAATAAGTCACTAATTAGTGTTCCTTTAAAGGGCTTTGACACTGTGCATTGCAAATTGCCAATTTTGTTAATTCCTTAAATCCTTTGCTGACTAGCTGAGGAAATGAAATAACTCTCACTATAGGTAAAAAGATGAAAAAGCAAACAACCAGTCTCACATGTTTAATAGGCGTATAAGCCATGAAGTCAGTGTTGCTAAGCAGCTGAACATAGCAGACTGGGCAGCTGCATCCGCCTGGGATGCTTTGGCTGCTGACCAGCTGCTGCTGAAATAAGGTTAAAGATCCTCGAAGGATGTACTGTCAGACATTTCAATCTTGTATCCCTTACAGCGAGGCGGGCTATCTAACACACAATGGCACAAGGGTTTTCATGTCACCCAGAATGACTGCTAATTAAAATAGGAGTTTTAAACAGTCCACCCTTCTCCACAGAGTTGTGTGAAAAGGGTTTTAGCTAAAGGTCTGTGCTGAAAAAGCATGTACAGTAGATTTTCTGCAGAGGAAGCTCTTTTCATTTGCACACAACAAATCAAGCCATCAAGGGGTTATGTCTTCAGAAGCTGAGGAATATGCAATGCTCAATGGCATACTAACTCTTTTCATGGGACGTTTTTTTATTTAAACTTTATTTTTCTTTTTAAATTGGTTTTAGAAGGCAGTTATTCAGTCAGTGCACAATATAATCTCTGAGAGTGACCTCTGTGTGGGTGGGGAAAGGAGGGCAGATAGAAGTGCTTTTATAACAGATATCCTTTGGCAGGGCTGGTCTACAACACAAAACCTGGCTCCACCCCAGTGCTCTTCTGGCTTGGCAAGGACAGTCATGACTAAAGTGAAAAGACAGACTGTTATCCTGGACTGACTCTGCTCTGTTTCCTGCGTAACTTAAAAAAAAAAAAAAAAAAAAAAAAAAAAACCCCAATTGGAAAAGCCTACTGTTTAACGACTTTGTGAGACAACTGAAGCCTTCACTGCTTCAGTGTGGGAAGGTTTCATGATTCTCATAATATACCACAAGTCTTAAAACCATTTCATAACACTGAGCACTTGTATGTTTGAGCTCTTTTATGAATGAATTTATGAAAAACTTCACAGAAATATCACAGAAAATAATGACTTTTCCATAGAAGAATACTATTGACCTGTAACAGCAGAGGACGTACAGTAGTTACCGCTGCTATTTCTGTCCATTGAGTGAAACGTGCAGTGCACATCAGATGGAAGAATAACCAATACCAGCCACAGCTCAAAGCCTATTTCCCTCTTCCGGACCTGAACAAAGCAGAACTCCATTAGCCGGGACAACTGCTGACAGATACTAACAGAGACTGAAAGGAGTCAGCAATAAAGTGAAACACAAACAATAAAATGGTGCATATTGTAAAATTAAATCATGTTAACAAAGAATGATAAATGACGAGATTGAAAGTTAATTCTTGACCTTGGAAACAGTATTTGACAAAACAAATCCATGTCTCTGAGCACTTAAAATCGATAGAAAGCTCCAGAACAGCTATTAAATGGACCTTGTGGTGAGATTCTTTGTCAACTGCTGTTTCCAAGGTCAATAATTAACTGTCAGTCTGAACTTTTGAAAATGAAAATTTGAACATCGACAATTTCATGACAACCCAGGAAACTCCATCTGCTGAGGAAGATCATGTGATATGATTAAAAGCTCCAGAAAAGCTACTAAATGGACCTTGTGGTGAGACAGTTTTGTCAGATAAGATTATGATAAATCCACTTGCTAAATAATTAATGGTGAAAATTGTTATATACAGAGACACTTGATGCATAATAAATAGGACACAGATAATAATAATAATGCGGATAAATTAAAATTCACACTAAACATTTTAAACAGAATGTTAAAAAATTATTTTCTTCACTTTCCCCCCAAAATGGATATAGAGCATTTCGAAATATAACTCTGTAAAGAGTAAATTGTATATGACAAATAAAGAAATGAGATAAATGTCTCAAAACACCTTTTAGTGGCCATTATTCTTTAACTTTGAATGTTGAAAAGACTCAAATGTATTGAAATTTGTGTGAACTTACTATGGAATTAGGATGTAGAAAGTTTAGAAGAAAAGCAACAGTGAGGGAAAAATAAGGAGGTTATAAATGCTCGTCTTCAACACAAAACTCTTACCAAGCATACCTGTAATGAAGACGTTAAAAGAAAACAATTTATCCTTTGAGGTCAAAGGCCATGAATTTTTTATTTTTTACAGCATTGCTCATTTTTTCAGTTTATTTAATAATCTAGACGAAAGTAGGGGGAGGGGTTAAATTCTCGCTGGAAGACAGACAGGGTAAAGATAAAAAAAAATCTTCTGTGAAATAAAAACAAAAAAAATATTACATGATAATGTCAACCGCCTGAAAAAATAATTGTTGGAAAAAGGGGAAAGTGAAATTTAAGGCAACTGCTAGTTAGCTGAGTTTGCACAAAAATAGTCTCAGTCATTCCCCTTGGTAAAGTGAAAGGAGTGGGTCATAGCTACTGTCTGCTATGTAATGAGATGCCTAGATACCCTAGACCTGTGAATGGAGCCAGAGAGGTGGTATGATGGCAGATACACTGGTCTACTGGTAAATATTGCAGGAACTAGGCTGAGTTAGGATGACAAGAAAGAAGTGGAGCAGGTGTAGTGTTGCATTCACTTTCTCCAGTTTCATTTTGGGGGAAGTGGACGCCTAAATGGCTAGTCGTGTTTAGCAAAAGAAGGTTGCTAGTATCAAACACGTTTTTGGTTAGTAAAAACAGATGGGTAGACAGAGAACCTGCAGTATTCTTGGGACAGAGAAATGGGTGACGTTATAATTTTCAGTTTCAATTCAACTGATGAATTTAGCTTTTGTCCATTTCTTTTGTGTAACAATAAAGTACGGCTGACACAGCTGTTAGATTTTAATTTAAACTGACCAATCATCCAACCAGAATTGATAAAGATATTTTGCAAGGTATTCTGAAAATATTTACAAGTTAAAATACAAGGTAAAATATCATGTAACTTTAAAGGGCGCATTGAAAGTCGCTCAGTTGAAACCAGCACCCCCCTGCTGGTTAACCAGAGCAACACATTTTAGACAGAATAATAAATACAGTATACTGTGTGTGAGAGAGGTCGGACAAAGGAAAGGGGAGGCAAATGTTCCATTGTTCCACATTCATATTCCAACGACTTTTCAGTTATAATCTTCAAGGAAATAAAGTTCATCTTTGCAGCCGTCACCACAATAAATCAGAGCCTTTAGAGCCTTTTATAAACTGCCAAGTACATCAAGCTGCTTCAGAGAGTAAAAGAAAAGTGCAACTATTCACAGAAATAAAAGGGGAGACTACATGAAATAATTCAGACACATGTACATATCAACAAATGTATATATTACAGTACAGAATAGGGATGTTGTTTCTCAGTGGAAATCTTGGGACACAGTATCTGAGTGGTAAGAGCTGTAAAAAAGATAGGAGAAGAAAAAAAAAAGATAACCAGAGAGTAAAGCTCTTATAGTCTGCTGGTTTTTAAGACAAATTAAGAAGCGGTTTGACAATCCGTAGGTTTTTCTGTGGAGATCCAGGTTGAGTGGAGCTGGATCCGAGTGTCATTTCCCCCCCTGTAATCTTTTCTTTCTCTTTCCTATCTCTCTTCACTCAAGTCTGTTATGTGTGTCTGGTGAAGACGTGTCAACCTGAGTGTCCTGTATCCCCCTTTTAGTGTCTGTACACACCAGTCTCAGCAGTGTAGTTCTGTCCTTTTTTCCAGGTATAATCTCTGGAGAGTCCAAGCAGTCTGTGTAAGCACCATTCTGGGAACAGTGAGGGCAGGCCAGCCGGTGATACACCACGTCCCGAGTGTTCCTTGTCATAATCTGACCTGAAACGGCCTCTGCACTCATGGGCCCTGAGTTGGCTCGCTTCTATTCACCAAGAGGTTGCATTCGTGAAGAACGTCCTTTCAGGTTTGGGAAGGAAAGAAGAGAAAAAGAAGACAAGTTGTGGTCTGGCGGTTTGCTTGCCTCGTTGTCTATGAGTTTTTCTGTCCGTTTATATTCCCACTGTGGCTAAATGGTGGTGAATGACATATTATTACCCTGCATGGCAGAGAGAACTTTTCCCAGGCTTTGGTTTGGATTTGTCAAAGCATGTGTGTGTAAGTGTGTGTTTGTACTGCATGCATGCGTGTCCGTAAACTGTATGTATGTAGGTGTATGTGTGTGTGTGTGTATGCATCTACTGTAAGTGTCTCCCAAATTGTGTGTCGTGCTTGCAGTCTGTTACAGTACTCCCAGCTGTTTGGAGAGACGTTTAATGTCCGACACCGCTCTAAAAAAACGTCCGTCATCCTGGGCAGCATCCTGAGAACCCCATCCCCCATTAAAAACACAAAAGAATAAAATCTGAAGTGTGAACGTCCACGGCCAACACACGACACATCCACCTATACTGACAGCAGTCACTGATGTTATGACACTAGCAGCCACTGCTACGCACACTGTTCCACACTTGTCCAGAAAATAAATAACACTGCAGTCACAAACAAGATCTCCAAGCTGACACACCACCTGAGAGACAGAGAGAGAGAGAGAGAGGAGTCACAAAAAGAGTCAAAAGAACTGGGTCAGACTTGAACCTGGCATGCTGCAGTAAGGAATCTGCCTTGACACGTGGTAAGCACTCCACCCGGTGAGCTAATGGGGCGCCCTCCAGGCTTAATTCTTTTTAATAGACTTATAGAAGTTCTTTCACTTCTTTTTTTCTTTTTGTATAACCATGAGTGGCTCTTATGTCCCACAGACAATCCTCACTGGACTCTGCACTTCCCCTCATCTCTAGCGAGCTTTTTAGCATCTTTCAGCTCATTGTTTTGGTTTTTACAGCCGCAACTTTACTGTTTTGGTTCACTCTCAATGTTGTTATCAGTATCGTTTCCAGCCGAAGCAGGCAGTGAAAAAGCCCTAATAAACCCACTGTGAACTACCTTCCCAGCACCAAACAGCAGACAAAGTTAGCGACTAACTGGTGAACGTAGTGGAGCATTTAGCAGCTAAAGTGTAAGATATTTTTCTCAGGATTTGGTGGAGACCAAACCAGAGCTAAAAGGCGAATGAATATTGAGCATTGTTCAGGTGGCCAGAAACAAAACTCCAAATATATACTAATGTTGCCCCGTATCTGCTGGATCAGTAAATAGGCAACTGTCTGCTAACACGCTGAGTGGCTCAAAAAACTATAATTGCAGGATTAAAGGCAGTTGCTGAGATACAACCCATGCTGTAAGAAACAAAACAAAACTGAATATTCCTGTAAGACCATTTACAAACCCAGAAGACTGTTTGCATAATTTTAAAAACACATGTGGAAACACGGGTTAAAACCACACAGGTGACAACAAACAAATACACAAGAGAGGAAGAGATGGTGATGTTTGCTTTCTGAGATGCCTGTCACATGGAAACCTTTCAATAAGTAAAAAATGATATGCTCTTGTAATATGGAAAAACACATGAACGTTACCAGAAATGCCTCAGTGGAAAGATGATAAGAGTGCAAAGAGAAAGGAGGAATGACAGTTGAATATTTCTAAGTGAAGGCAAGGTGAAGCAAGTAAATGTGTAGGAGGGAGAGACAGCAGACCAGGGTCAAATATTTTTTGCTTCTGGAAAGCACTGAGCCGCCCAGTGTGTGTGTGTGTGTGTGTGTGTGTGTGTGTGTGTGTGTGTGTGTGTGNNGGGGGGGGGTCTGTAGTTTCTACAGATTAAATGTCAGTGTGAGGATTTTGACACATCATACAATTTATATTCTGCTCTCACTGGCTGATTTTCAATTTACTATGTGCAGCAGTACACAGCGCTACAGTCTACAGTTCAATAAGGACACTATTTTCTCTTAAATGTTTTCATTTAATGGGTATTATGAGTGAATACCAAATTATATTACTACTACTTTTCAAAATAATAATAAATTCCCTGCTTTTATTCTGAAAGTCAGAAGCCCAAGTTAGTCAGTTAGTCTTAATAATACTACAGAAATGCATCTTGACTGAGCCAATTCAGGCTCTGTAGCCGGAGTATTCCCAGGTTTGACTTCAGCAGCTGCACAAAGCCAAAACACTTGCTGTGCAGGCTCTGCTTTGATAGAAAAGTATTTGACCGAGGTCCAGAAGAGAGACAGAAGTGGTTTGAACTTTCTACTCAAAGCCCCAAGGACTCACCTCTGCTACAGGACACGCCAAAGACTTCAAGGCCAAAGGATAAAGGCAAGAGAAAAGAACAAGAACAGAAACAAAAACTGAAGAAAGAAAGAAAGAAAGAAAAAGATGAAGAAGGGACAAAGAAAGTGAGAGAATTAGAGGAACACTCACGACATGTTAGTAACTGCAGAGACAGAAACAGAGGCTCACTATACAGGGAAACTGGAACACCATACTTCTGAGCTATCACAGTGGTTTCCTATACATAATGTGAAAAGAAATAGTGCACACCAGTCCCTCTACACACTAAAAATTCTATTCAATATCGATTCCAGGCTTCAGGCTGAGAAATCCTCTAATCATGGTTGCCTGTAAGCAAAGATCTTTAAAGTAATGAACTTTTCATGGTGAGTCTTGTGCTCAAGCTGCTGATCTTTAATTAATGTAATGTTTTTTTACAGAAAGACATCAAACATGGCCTACCTTTTCCTCCAGGTCTTTAATCTGCCTCCTCTGGATTTCTGTCTTGTCTTCAAGGTCACGAATTCTCTGAAAATATTCAGAGAGGTAACGGTAAGGTCAATTCTCTGTAGCCAAGAGAGATTTCACACATACAAATGAAACATACAAACCTATTTCCACCTCTATTATCACACACACATCTATCACTGGTACAGACATAGACGGACCTGGTGCGCCTGGTGCAACAGCTCCATCCTCTCCTGGAGGATCTGGCAGTCATACTCTCGACTCTTCCTCAGCATCTGCCTCCTCAGCTTCTCCACCGCCGTCCGCAGCTCATCCTTCTGAAGCTCATCCAGAGGCTCGCCGTACTTTATCACCTGGAGGAAGAAGACAGGCATCAGACACAGTAGATACCTTGATGGATTTTAAAAAAAACTTCTCAATACATGATGCTATATCTGGCCTTACTGTTCTTACGTGAACACTTCTTGTATCAGCAGCGGTTTCAAGGAATCATAAGATTCATAGGAATCATATGATTCCTTGAAGCCTCTGTGTTCATAATTGCAAAGTCTCCATAGTCATGACATTAATTTGCAAGAAACCATGTAAATCTTTCATGTAGACTCCATGTAGACAGTGCAGATGTTCCAGATTAGTGGGATGCGCATGATCACGAGAATGCATGTCAAAAGCAAATTAGTAATAATTTTTTGCGATGCATTTCTAAATTGATTCATAATTCATTTGTTAAACCTCACCCATCTAGTATTTCAGATGACATAAGTGTAACCAGTATTGATGTTTTACAAGAGGGTGACACATCACAAGGTGAAATGTAGTTTTCATAAAAACAAGGCAGTAATATGCTGTGACATGACGCACCTTGTCCTGCTGCAGGGCGTTGTATAATGTTGCTTCCAACTCCTGGATTTGCTGTCGGGAGGAGAAAAAAAAGGCTTTTATAACTTTTGATGTAATGTCCCTGCAGGCTTAACACTAACCATAACTACTACATGCATAACCCCAACATTTAAGCTAACAGTATCATGATTCTAACCATAACCCTAAAACCAAGTCCTAATCTGAAAACTGAATTATAAACTGTCAATATGTGTCCCCAGATGATGAACTGAACTCCAACAGTCTGAGTGTGAAGAGATTTTGGCCCCACAAAGTGATGTAAACATGACACACAAACACACACTTACCATGTAGGCCTGGTCCAAGGCCTGTTTTCTGTAGTCCAGCTCCTCTTCTAGATACCCTTTCTGTTTACAGAACATCTCCTGTACAGAAAAAGCAGGTCAGAGACAGAGTTTAGGGGAAAAAAGTTTATTTTATTGCAACTCAATTGTAAAACAATACTTCATTTAAACTACTACCAGTGAATTTTACTACTAGGGTCTAACTGCTATGGAGGATATTTAATAAGCCAGCTGAAAATTACCATCAGGGGGGCAAACTTTTGTGTCACTGCAAGCTTTTGGTTAAGCAGGGTGTTTACTAAGACTCCAGAATTTTAAAATGAGCCCAGCAACAGCTCATCTGATTTTCATAAAGTGCCAGTAAACAAGACCTGATGCCGGGCTGTTCAAGACACGTGGTGCTCATGTCTTGAAAGCAACTGAGTGCCATGTGAAAGTATTTTCTGCTGGTTGAAGAGAAGCCACTTATGGAAGTGCAAACATGTATGCATCCTACAAGATGAAGACTATATCTGATAAAATAATAGTTATATAGAATAATGTTATCAGCTCAGCAGGAAGAGTTGTGAAAAATCAATGTGGAAGATTAAGAAAAACAACCTTTGACTAGATTGCTGTGAACAGATAAAAAAAAAAAAAAACATAACAGGCCTACTTAGTAAGTATTACCAGCAGCTTCAATCATATCACACTGCACTAGAGCTCATGTAAAAATAAAAAAAATTCTGTGTCTCACCATCTCTATCTCCAGGTCCACCATCTTCTGGTGCAACGCTGCCTCCGTCCCCTCAATCTGTTGAATCCACTAGAGGGCAGCAAACAGCAAAACATGAGTCGGCACAGCACAAACTGTTCTGTGTGTTGATACTTTGATGTTACCAGAGGAACCATGATATAGTTTCCAAGCTTACCTTTTCTGCCAGTGACAAAACAGTGCTAGCCTGAATAATGGCCACTTGCTCCTCATTTCTTAGGTTCTATACAAAAGGAAAAAAAACAACAACCTTGAATTAATAATGTGCCTGTTTTAGCATCATATGTTGATATGTTAAATTCCCTAAGAATTACCCCGTTGTCTCCCAGGATATCTAGAAGTTTGATGAGATCTGGTATGCACACATCCTGTTAAAGAAAAAAAAACAGAATAAAAACCTATCAGGAGCATACAAATAAAAAGCAAGACTTTTTTGCACTATAAAATGTTGAAAGCATATTAATAATGCTTGTTAAACTTTTACTGAAAACACAAGACACTGCATGCTCTTAAAAAAGCAAATACATGCGTGGAACTCCACAGCTCTCAGTTAGCTGCAGTCATAAGAACGGTGGGATCCCTTGCAAGAAAAGATCAAGAAACCTGCTCTACGTTCTGATTAATCACTATGATAAAGCACTTCGCATTGCATACCTTGACCCCCTCCTTCATACAGTAAATCTGCAGTGCACTGACACCCTCAGAGAAGGGATGCATTCTCAGGTGGTTGAATGGAGGGGACCTCCTCTCACGCTCCTACGACAAGAGAAGCATACATTTCATTATACAAAGGATGAACTGTAGACCTAGAGGAAATGGTATTTTCACTTTATTGGTTGTTTTTGAGGTTGTGAGACATTCTCATAGGTTACGAAAATAATATTAAATAATTACCCCAATCTTTTTTGCCCGTTAGCTCCTGCTGTACTGATTCTGCTGTTCTGTGTCGACAGCCGTTTACGCTGCCAATATACTTTAATACTAGTTCCATCAAACTAGAGGCCACTGAATCTAATTCAATATTATGTTTCACAAGCATCAATTCTCTGTTTTGTTTCTGCACTGTGCTTGCCAAACCTCCCCGAATCAATCCGTGTTTCCATTTATGTGACTTGGTATTTTTTCAGTGATGATGTTTAAGTTTCAGTAGGTGGCGCTCTTTGCTTTGTTCAGCCATGAAAATGCTGACCACCCACATTTCAGACAAACTGCTACTGCTGCTGCCATCTGAAGAAGCATCAGACAAACACCTGATAGCAATAATAAGTGTTTAATTTAAATTAAGGTTAAATCACTGTGACGTTGTATCAGTTCATTTCAACCCTGTGTACTGAGCACATCTGAGCGATCTGCTCTCCTCTCTGCTCACTAGGTGGCAACTTTGGCCTTCACAAGCTGCTGGGAGTCTCTGCAGTGCAGCACAGCCAGAACACAAAGACTACTGTCAACTAGTTATCAGCCTGACTGACAGACTGGTGGGCTGCATGTTTACATGGCTAAATTGACAGGCGATTTCAACATAGGAAAAAACTGTATTTAATTAGGTGTCTAGCATGTGAAACACTTTAGTGCTTTATATGCCAATGAAAGGCATGTGCATGGGTCATTTCCACCCTGATTTTGCTCTTCAGCTTTCAGCTGTCCTTCATTTGAAGTAGGAGCTGATTTGTAAAGCTGTAGCATTAATGCTATACTGTATGTTTTTTTAAACCTCAACATATTTTACTTTCTCCAACTTTACATTTACAACATGGCTCAGTGTTTGTATCTTTACAAAAACATACATAATTTCTAAAACACTGACCTGCAGCAAAGAAGGATATGAGATCACTGTAGCTGGAAAACAGTTCTAGACAAACCCACACCAGCAGCTTTATTCCCACTGTAGAGTGGCCAAGATCTCATTTGTTACGCAATATCCATTTTGGGTTTAATTCATTTTAACACAAGATCTTGTTTTCACATAACAGACAAAAACAATGAAACCATGAAAAACCATTTAGACTGCATATGAAACAGCGGTAAAATGTTTATATGAGATTTCTCTTTAATCGTCAAAGTGTTATTTGTGGGATGAATGTGCTGACGAGTAAGAGTAAAATGGGTTTTAGAACTTGATAGCGTCCCTATACAATGATCTCAGGATGTGTTCTCAGGATATGATTTGGAACTCAGTACAGCTCCAATAAAATGTTTTAGGCTCACACTGCTGGATCTATAATCTGGCTAGTAAAATGTTTTTGGATCTGACAGAATGCTGGGTTTGCCTCACGAGACTCATTTATTAGGTTACAAAAATTAGAAAAAATAAGAGTTTTGGACTCAGTGTCTTTAGGATCTTTTGGGCTCACCTCACAGAAAATGTTATCATGATAGTTTAATAAAGGCTTGGTAGGAAACTTGTTGTCACTCACCTCTAGCTCCAATATCCTAAACTCTAACAGTTCATTCTGGTCTTTGGAGTCTTGTAGCTCCTGCTGCAGCCGACTGCACTCTGCCTCCATCTTCTCCACCTGGACACCATAAAGAATCAGAATTAGCAAGGAGACAGGAAGAGGTAGTTGTCCACACATTTAGATTGTAGCTACAATATGTTACGCAGTATGACAGAGATAAAGTGGCAATTAGGAAAGTCATAACTGTAGAAACTACCTCGAGGCTTTAAATAATGTCAATTACCAAATGTACCATCTGTAACAGGCATCAAACTGATTTAAAAAGAAATCATAGTTCTTCAGGTAATTATTAAGATAAATAAGATTCCTTGAATGATACTTTGTTAACAGTGCCATCTACACAATCGCAAACATCTTTAGAAATACTGTAGTTTTTTGATTATCAAACAAAAAGTTGAGTCCAACCTTATCCAATAGCTCCTGATTCCTTCGTAAGAAGAGCTGCTTCTCCTCCACCCATCTGGAGTCCTGATGGAAGACAGAGATAGCTGATGCATCAAATCAAAGCTATTCAAAGAAAGTAAAAATACCATTTAACACATTTTGTTTCAAGAGATATCCTCTGTTAGGCAAAAAAAAGACAAACTCAAAATTTAGTGATGGCATGACATTGAAACAGCTTATGTTGATGGTAGGACAGTAGGAAACCTAAGATGTTGATGGAGTTAAGTCATTAGTACATCTATCAATATGTTGATTTGTTATCTTTTAATTCAGTCTTTTTTTGTTATCATATTTCATATACCATGTGCTATGTGTCAACTCAATAAATTACTTGATTACTGGTCACATCAGGCCACATTTGACATAGTTATTAAAGCCTTCAGTTTGGTATTTTGTGCTGCTAATCTTTATGGTATGATATTGCATTGCATTATATTGTCAGGTGTTCCTCTTGTTTTGTCCACCACCCTGTGCGTACATTCATCTGCCTTCATTAATGCGGGTGCTTCTGTGTCCTACCTGTCCCTTCAGGGTCAGTTCCTTCTCCAAATCCTCTATTTTGGCTTTATACCTGAGAACGTCTGCTTGGATCTGCTCCTGAGCCTGAAACACACACGAGCAAAACAGACATTTATTAGCCACTAAAGCACTGTTTCTCAAGTGGGGGTCCAAACAGTGGGGACCCCTGCCGGTATTGCAGGGGGTATATGCAAGATTTTTTTTAAATTTGAAATTGCTCCCTAAAAACGAGACAGTCAAGATCTTTTTTTTTTTTATTTGTCATTATTAGATTACAGAAGACACTCAATTTGTGTCTAACATTCATTTCAACGGTTGGACAAGCCTGGTGCTGAGCCTCGACCTTGTCTACACTGGCTATGCAGTGAAAGCATGTCAGCTTCATTCCGTTGTCACTGTAACGCTGGATCTGCTCAGCACAATACTCTGGTGCACTCAAAAGTGTTTTGACAGCACTCACAGCCCCTATATACAATGTGGTTATGGGCAGGAGTTGTAAGAAAATACACTTGGAATTCTAAAAGGATGCTTTGTAGACAGATGTATTGATTAAAGTTCCAGCATGTCTGATGTGCGTGAGTCGGGCGGCTGAAATGTGTTCTTTGATGTCTGCTGGATGCAGCTACATTGTGTTCGGGCTGTGCTGTGGCTCTGTCATGTCTCCTCCACGGTCCCAAAGTGCACTGGCAGCTTGTAGCTCTTGTTCAATTGTGTTTGGGCTGCAAATATCCCTATTACTGAATTGCATCTCTCTCTTTCTCTCTCCTTCACATCAGAAGCAATACTTTACTCCTAAGCGAGAACCCAACTTAAAGCAGATGTGAATGAACAGAGTTTGCAAGGAAAGAGTCCTCCGCCCTCTCTGAGCACTTTCATTCTCTTACAGGTAAACTGAAGAACCACAACTGGCTTGACTTGAATGTGGCTTTAAATGTGTACTTTTCATGTACAGGTGTAGTCACAGATGTGTGTGTAGTTTTCCGCAGAGAGGGCTCAAACATAGTTGAGAACAACCTACTGTACTGACTCTTGGTAAGGTTTTTTATATAAAAATCCACTCTGACGCCCTTTATGTTATACTGACCAGTTTGTTTGTTGTTTTCAAAGTCATGTGTTAGGTTAAATGTCTAGAGATAGTCAATTCTGTGTAATTCAATCACCACAGCCTGATGACACAACCATGAATGTTAAATGTGTTTGTGATAGAAACTATATAGTTTGAAAGCCTTTAGCAACTTCATTAAGTACAAGTAGTGGTTAAATATGGTATTTTGAAGAAACTGAAGGTCTGAAAACTGCAGATTAACTTTCAGTCCAATTTACTTTGCAATTGTATCTTTATTAGGACAAAACACAAGATAAGAATATTTGGGTGCACAAATAGATTAGATGGAAATTTAAAAAACAGTGATTTTCTCCATGTGTATGTACCTTTGCTTCCATCTCAGCATCCAGAATGCCTCCTTTCTGTTCCTGCAGCAGGGCATAGGCTCGCTGTAAGGCCTGATACTCCCTGGTCAGCTGTCGGAAACGCAGTTCCGACTCTTCGTTGGATATACCCTTGTTTGACAAACACAGGTTAGGAGTCAAAGTCTATTGAATTGGGCTTTGATAAAGACACTGGAAGTCAAGGACATAAAACAGAATGGTCTAAAACAGAATGAATTCAGGATACTGACGTAATTGTAAATCAAAATCATCAGCCACTGTGATACTCGTAAACTTTCTCGATGACGAATACGAATCAAGCACTCCTCACCTCATCCAGGTCTTCATCAGGAGTAGCAGGAGTTCTGTCCATCCGGAACGAAGCCACTGAGGACGTCTCCGAGTCCATAGACTCTTCATCATACCCAAAGAAGGTGTCCACTACGATGTGCCTCTGTAGAGAAGAAAGTTGAAAGATTTACAAATCTAAAAATCCCTGATGGTAAACATGGTGGTGACAACTCCCTGTCCTCACACTTGGGTGTCCCCGAAAGCTTTTTCCTTCCCTTTTACATTATTGGATTCAGCAAAATACACCTTTGTCAGTATCATTTATTCCAAAAACAGATGTGAACGCACGTTTGAACTCAAGTTAAACTGGCAGTTTTGACATTACTTGAGTGTCAGCGGGTGAAGTTGAATTTTTGAGTTTTGTTTTCTGTGTTATTACATGCCTCTCTACAGGCTGGCTCTACAAGACTCACTGGCTCATTTTACTACACTTAAAGCATTGAAATTAAGAATAATTTATTAATTATTAAGAATACAAATTTTCACAAGTGATGAAAGATTTCATTCTGTTTTCAAAGAGTACACTTTTACAAAGTGTGTTTACTGGTTTTATATAAGAGTTCACTTTAAGATAAATAGCTAGAAACAAATTCAATCATTACCTTTATTGGCCTCGAACTTCTTTTATGCCTTTTCTTTCTTAGCAGTTTTTCTCGGTCCTGGAAAAACAGACAAATGGAAAGAAAAAAAAATGTTTCAAATTAAATAAGAAAATCAATGACAACACAACACTGAAACAAACTCTTTACTGAGGATGTTAGGAATCATTAGATGTTGATGGAGTTAACTAAAGTTTAACTAAAGTCAGCTGTTTCTTTACTAATATCCTTGAAGGTTGAACATGGGATAGCAACCAAGTTGTGTGGTTATTATGTGGTTTTCAAGCCTGAGCTCTGGGTTTGCAGTCTGGCCATTAAGGTTATTATTTATTGTATTTGTAAAATAAGCTACACTTGGTTACAAGTACATTTAGTTGATGCAGCAACAGTGGTGGTTATTTATACTCCAGGTTGTCCTTAAGAGACAAGGTGACTGCAGAATATCGCTGGTTGGCAAATAACATCCAAACAAGTAATTATATGAATTTTAAGACAATTAATGATCCGAAGATCTTAAACTCTGGATATGTTTATCAAACACAAAACATGTAAAAAGGAGGTGTCTCACACTATACTGTGTATGTTTCACTAGAGTTTTGTTAGCTCAGGATTAACCCCCATGACCCCAGCTGCCTACTCTGCAAATTACTCAAAAAATTTAAAGAAACCTCAAACTAAAATGCTAATTGGCACCCTCCGTATGTGGAAGAAAAACATACTCTTGTCAGTTCGTCAATTATGCTTTGTTGCTCCAGGACTTGAAGCTTGAGAAAGGCTATTTCCTGGTCATCATGGGCTTGGTCCAGGTCATTCAGAGACTTCAGCTTCTTCAGCGGAGGATGGGAGCCGATCTTCTCCTTCTGCAGACACACAACACACAGAAAGAAAAATATTCTCAGATCACAACATCCACCAGCCTGTCCCTCTTGCCAAAAAAAGTACAAAATGTGACTTTGTGCTGACCATCTCAAGGTTCTCCTTGGCCAGGCTCTTGAGTTTATCCTCCAGCTTCTGGATAGTGAGAGTCAGATCATCATTCCTCTTACTCAGCAGCTTGTTCCTGTCCAGCAGGGGCTTACACTGCTTCTCCGACTCTCGAACTCGCTTCAGCTAGTGCAGAGAAAGGGACACAAGGATATAGTAAATTGTGACTGGGAGCTGGGAGATTTGAAGGAAAAGCAGAAAGATGAAGGTAAGTGACAGAAGGGAGAGAGAGTGGGAGCTCCATATTTTTAACTAAATCATTTGGTTGTACCAGCTCATTCCTCTCATCCACCAGCAGTGAGTTGCGGTCCTCTAATTTGCGTATAGTCGAGTTGAGCTCAGCAATGCGCCTCGTGTTTCTCCTCAGGTCCTGAAACAAACAAAAAAAACACAATGATTTATCATTTCACTAATCCAATCATTCACCATGTGTGGAGAAAAAAAACGTTCAATTATTTAACTGTAATACCAGAAGCTATGTAGCATGATCACTTTCTAACTATAGGCCAGTGTAACAATTAAATATTTTGTTCAGTAATTCTATTAGTTATAACAAAACTACCACACCAGGGTAAGAGTTCAGCATGTTGACGTCAACAATTAAAATAAATTAAATGAGAAGGCAACTAAATTACCATATCTGTGAGTGTCATGAAATTTTAATCTTAATGTGCTTGCATCGCATGGACATCAAATCTAAATCTCTCGAGCTTTCACATTAACCATGACAATTGCTATTTTTCGTTACTTTGAGCTGATCACGATTAAACTCTACCTCACATCTCTCCTGCTCCTGGCCAGTTTGTATGGAAGAACTGTGTATTGACGACGAAAGAGTTGAGAGAGCACAAAACTAATTCTGAGCGCTACTTAGTCTGCAAGTCAACATTTGAGAGCAAACAGGCACAGATTTCGCAAGAGCAGAATCTGATTTGGGCGTGCAATGCCGATCTTGCTCATGCACATTTCTGAGTCGGCTCTCTCAGTTTTCTCCAGCGGTTTTGGCCACCCCGACCTAGGAAACACCTACATCTGGACATCAGGGTCATGTCTTTTTCTAAGTTAAAGTCCGCACAAAGAAGAAAGTAGACCATATGACTATTTAGGACAATGTGTGATTTACATATTTTATGCCTATATGCCTTACAATTTAGCCTAGAATTTTAATTATTGTGGGCCCTTGAATCTGCACTGTAGATTGAAATTCAGCCATATTTTGCAGATCCAACTGATCCCCTAACCATCGGCTAGTTTATTCATATCGGTATGTTGGATTTGCACCACGTCTATTCTGAAAATGCTGTCATTCTGAATGTAGTCACAGCCCATTATAATTTTTTGTTTGTTTGTTTGAACCATTAATTCCACATGAAGTCGGATCAGATTACAGTAAACCCAACCACCCCATATCAGGCTCATTAGATCTGTGAGGGCAGCAGTCCGCTCAGAAGTGACAATGAGCCTCATTCATAAACGTATTCCTTCAAATAATTTTCTCTGTAAAAATTATTCATGAAAGCGAAAAAGAAGAAATGAGAAAACCCTTCATCTGGTTAAAAAAATCACAGTAGAAATAGAAGTCTAACACGGCCTCTATGATATATAGCTAGTAACTACTTTTAAATTAATTTAAATAATGGCTTAAAAACTAGATCATTTGCTGACAAACTGAATGTGATTTTAGTCATTTAGTGTCAATACATATTGATTTTTAAGATAATACAGACACCAAATACTGCTCTTTGTTTCTATCAGGTGGTTTAAAAAATGCCACTGTCCCAGCTTTTATTTTGAAAGCAGAAGGAATGATCTAACAGGGTGACCCCTCACTTCCTGGTTAAATTGAACAGGTGGCGCTCTGCTCTCAGTTTGAGTTTGCACTCAGGGGATTCAGACTGCCAGAAGTGAGCGCCAGCAGCTTTGGTCATTATGAATCCCTATTGCTGGTTCAAGTGTAGTTTCACAATTCCTCAATTCCTCTTGCATGCTCAAATCATCTGTTAACGGACATGATTCTGTCCTCCCTCTTACAAATCTGTCTACGTGTGCTGTTAAAGGTCGACCTGCAGACTGAGTAGTGCTCGCATTTGTTTTTTGCTGTCTCGAATCTTTTGTCATCACTATACTTCCATACGTTTGGAGCTGGCTAAGTGTTATGGGAACCTTTTCTATAAAAAGAAACCTCTTGAAACAAGACCTGGTACATTAGCACTTTAGCTACAAAGTGGTATTCAAGGGCTAAAGGAAAAAAATGGTGTTCAACAGGTAGGAAGGCTCCCAGTTTCTCTCTAATGAATAGGTGATATTAATGAATGATATTAATGTTTGATATGAATGAGTGCAGCATGAAACTTCTCCTTGCTATTACTCTCTACTTACTGGGCTACCGCAGTGCTCAGCTCCATCTCCAGCCCTGCCTGGAATCTCTCTTTTCGGGCTTCCCAGGCCGCACTCAGCCTCCTTGACAAGGAACAGCTGTTCATCCAGGGCATCCTTCTGGAGCTGTAGCTTCTGTAAGAAACCCGCCGTTGACTCCAGTTCCTTCTCCAGAGCAAAGATGGTGCGGTCTTTAGATTTGATTTCATCCACCTATAGTGAAGGAGAAGGGAATAATAGTATTTCTAAGAGAATCCTGAAAGGTCACTTCTTGCTTATGTTGAATTTTATTTCCGATGTCACTCTGCTGTAGCTAACTTTTACCATTCACCTTGTAAAAAGACAAGGACAGTTATTATGTTGAAAATTAAGTAATTTATGAAGGACTAATTGACTCATTGAAAAAATGATTTGCTAGATTAATTTATGACTGAAATGAATAAAAATAATCATCAGTTATAGCCCTCATTTCCACACATATAGCTGCACACACCTGGTTAGGCTCTCAGCAGCAGATCTCTACTTTTGCATGAATGTTTGCATGTTTATTTTTTAAATTTTAAATGCTTCATAGATATTCAGTGAGCCTTACTAATATTTTGGACAATCATCATCTTCATGTCTGTTGTTAAGTATTTAGTAGCAGTGACTTACCAGTCTGCGGATGTCCCTCTCACAGTCCCACTTGATCTTGGAGATCTGCTCCTGGTGCTGCTGGTGCTCCACTCGAAGGTCGCCAGCCTTCATCTTGTCGGCCTGGATCATGTTGCTGAGAGCCTCATCGGTCTGCTTCTTAGTAGATTTCAGCTCCGCTATCTCCTGCAGGAGCTTCACTCGCTCCTGGTCAAAGAAGCGGCGTGCGTCCTCCTTGGCTTCCAGGGTCAGTGCTGTGCGCACCTGAAGAAGCGTGTGGGGGGGGAGAAAGAGGAAGGGTGTTGATGTGGCTTGGCAGAATTTCCACAGAACAGGAGTTTTTTTTAGATTATCTGGGGAAAGGAAAGGTGAACAATGAGTATTTATTTCTGGTGCTCCCCCCATCAGGAGCTTTTTCTCAGAAGTGAAGGTGACTGTTTTGTGCCAAGACCCTCTGTCCTGGTTCAGTTCCACAGCTGCTGCTTCGAGATTGTGTTCTGGGTGAAATGTATCTGTTTATTTATTTATCTGTTTCACAACTGCAACATCAAACACTTTACTCCCCTATCTTAACCTCACCTTCTCTCCGCTGCCGTCGCGGATGGCGCTCAGTGCGGCTTTGAGCCTCTGGTTCTCCTGCTCTTTGATTTTGGCGTGGCGGGCCAGCTCCTGCTCATGCTGCCGGGTCAGGTTTTCCCTGAGAGCCTGGAGCTCCTTTTGCTTTTCCTCGTGCCACTTGGCCCGCTGCTCTGTTAACATGGCAGTGTGGCGGTGCTGCTCCTGCTCTCGCACCCGCTTCACCTCCTGCTGCTTGTCGCGCTCCAGTTTGCTCACCTTTGAGGGGAGCAACATAGGAAGAGGAGAGAGGAATTCGGTTTTTACATAACTGGCATACATACTTCTGTACTCCAAAGTAGGTGTCAGTCTTTGTTTTTGAACATTTGACTCTCTGGTTTAGGTTATTAATAATCTTGTGTTTTTGCAACTTTCACATGAATTCAAGGGTGTAGAAATGGTGGTGGGGACAATTATATATATTTACATGAATCTAACAAATATTTAATAACCGGTGTAATGAAATTGGTTATCGTTCTTTCCATAATAATGGTAGTATTACAAAAAACATTAGACATGCTGTTAATTGCTCCATTACTAATGCACTAACCCTATAATCACGCTTACTTTTCTTGATGATCTGATACTTCATGATAAATGCTATATCTATACTTTAGTTCACCTTAAATGCCCCCGCACCCCCTCAACCCACAGATGTCTTATTGTGAGTTGGAGAAAATCATCCACTTTTCCTCACTGACATGTTACCAGTTTTGTACATGTAACACACAGCAAAAGGTAGTAAAGTAAAACAAGCTGTTCTATACAACATACACACTGCTCTACGTATATGTCAATATTTAACCTGATCAGCCCAGTGTAAAGGGCATAAAGATGTATATTAACAACTACACTGCAAAAGCAAAGGCAAATAGTTCACTGTATGAATACACAGTAGCATATGCAGCACTTTACCATTAATTGAACATATGCCATACATGCATGACATCTAAACATAAGCATACTTTACAGGGCCTCAGAGCGCCGCCTAGTAGGCCGCAGAGGCAGTGGTAACTTACTGCCAAATGGATAGAATAATTTTTTTTTTTGTAATTTACAAAGCTAGTTATTTTTATATCTTAATGTGCTCAAGAATTCACATAAATAAAAATGTCAAATTAAAATGCATAATTTCAATGACCAGTTATGTTTGAATATCACCACGCCAATCATGACACATCATCAGGTAGAAACAAAAGTGTTTTGCCACTGTTAGCTAGCTAACATTCCCTCAGATGCAGTGACACAAAATGGATCGGTTTTTGAAACGAAAAAGTGATGTGGGAGACAACCCTGCACCAGTAAAAGCTCCAAAGCGTGTGTTGAGGAAATATGACCCTGAATACATTAAATTTGGATTCATAATGGCAGGCAGTGATGCTGAGCTGAAAGCACAGTGTGTTGAATGTGGTGAAATCCTGTCAAATGAGGCGCTAAAACCATCAAAGCTCCAGAGACACTCAAACACAAAGCAGCCGGGATGTTATGGGGTTTTTTTCTTATTTATTTGGGCAGGTGATCCTCGGAATTTTTTTAACAATCAGAAGTGGGCCTCAAGTTACAAAAGGTTGAGAACCCCTGCTATACAGTATATGGTACCATGCTACAGCATGAACTTGAACCTCTAAGACCCTGGTTAGATCTGTGTCCAAAGGTTGCTCTAAAGATTCCATTTTCAATTTCATAGACTGGCTTTCAAAAAAATGAATAAGCCACTGTAATTTAAGGCTCTGTGGAAGTAATAATCTACTACACTGAAAGTGACCTACAATATTTGAAATATTAAGGGCAAATGTATGCATTTTGATGTTGTACAGTACCTTGCATTTTTCTTGGTGGAGCTCTATCTGAATGTCAGTCAGCTTGGACCTGAGATCTTCGTTGGCTGCCTGTAGGGCAGAGATGAGCGCTTCGGGCTTCTCGCCCTTCGTACGCCCTTTCTTGGCCATTGAGTCAAATACTAGAGAGGCTCTTCTAATGCTTTCATTGAGACTTCACAGAAACTTTCCAAGGCACTCCCAAAGTTTCCAGTTCCTCCTCTTCCTCATTCTCCTATCAGACAAAAGGGCTTGGGGGTGGAGGAGAGACAAAGAGAGACAGACTGAGACATGGGACAGACTGCAGAGGTGACATAATTGAAACTTTGTCTATATGCGGACTAGCCTTTGATTGCATTTTATCGAATTCAAATCCAGTCTCGAATCCCTTATCAAATCTTATGTTTATCTTCATAACACTTCCAACTACCTAAAGGCTAAAATAACTACAACTCAACGATGTCTAATCACCTTTTGTTGGCAGAGAAGGCAAACATACTACAGTTTTGCTCTTTGCTAATAAAAAAGAGTGAGAAGAGGTTTGATAAGAAATTTGTTAGTGTCCAAGCTTAATGAATACGGGTATTTTGCCAATCGACAACCATTATCTATATACACTTATCCTTAGAGGGTCGCAGGGGGCTAGAGACGATACCAGCTGACATTGGGCCAGAGGCAATCACAAGGCTATCCAATTGAGAACCAAATCCAAAACTGAATTGGCTATTGGAACCCAACCCTACTATCAAATACTGAAAGTTAACACTGAATGCTTGGGCAAGTATAGGGTCTTAGGGCTTATTTTGTACTGTAATCTATTTGGGTAGCTTTCTTGTATGGCTGTTATTGGTACACACCAGAATTGGTGATCCCCTGCCCTAAAAAGATACGTGATATAACGACAATATACAAAAAGCACAAGGACAACAGGACCTCGTATATATGTGCAAAGCAACAGTGAGAAATGTAGGGGTCATAATAGTGTATGGTAGAGATACTCTAAGGTCAGCGTCCATTACTATACTGATCCAACGTACCACGTGAAAGTTCGTCTAAATAAAAACAGAGACCAATAATTTCTGAGGTTGAGGCTTTCACCACAGAATGTGCAAATATGGCCTGAATAAAAATAGATGCTATGGTAATGGTAATGATCAGTAGCTGTTAGAGGTTTAAAGAGAGTTCTGTTGGGTACATACCAGAACATACCAGAAGGGTGTTTTTTGGGACAGATGGTTGTCTCGGTATGCAGAGTCAGTGGTAATCCTTCCTGCCCTACTATTTGTCTTTTTCTTCTTGCACTGTTTGGGGTCAGCTGAAAGCCAGTGACCTGCTGAGCTCCGCAGACAGACATGCTAAGGGCTTTTACTCAAGAAGGACGGTTCAGACTATGAGAAAGAGTGAACGCTTTTGATGGATTATCAGTAAACCAGCCCAAACCAACTTGTGAGACCATAAACATTTTAGTTGTCATGGGAAGAACATTTTTATTTTGGGAATTTTTAATTAAGCAGACATATTCCTGACTGAATACTTTCAAATTAAGTCTGCATCGCCATAGTCTGTGTTAAAGTTTAATTTACTGGGGACACATCATGACATGAAGTTGTTTGCATCTCTTAGTGTATATTGCAACCATTATTGCTGCATTATGACATGCTCACCAGGGCAGTGTCCTTAATACATTTCAATGGTGAGTTCAAACTGTGCAATATAGGCAGAAAAAGAAAGGTTTATGTGGTACATTATGCGTGTACCCATTTCGTTAGACCTGTTGTGTCAGATCTCAAAGCCTGGTTAGAAGAAGAGGTGAGATCTTTATTATCTGTGTGCACTAGCAACTGAACTGAGTCTGTTTTCGCATAGTCCTCTACCTACACATACACATACAGCAGTCCCTACGTGCAGCACAAGCAGTTCTTTGGAGAGGTTCAGACTCAAGGCCATTCAAAGTGCCACGAGTAGGCTTCAGTGCCTTTCTCAAAGGCACTTTGCAGAGAAATGGATGTCATTGCAAATGTTCTACCAATCAGCCTCCAGCACTTGCCATCAGTGTCATGGATCGAACCAGAAATTCTGTGGTTACTGGTTGGCTAAACTAATGTGGTTAGACACAGTGTACTATTGATTAATTACACCATGACAAACCAATCTCTACTGACACTTGACATCAAAATGATGCTTTACCACTACCTACAGTATGGAACCAATCAGCACATATTATCTGCATGAATTGTAATCATCTCTGAATTACAAATTGTGGCTCCTTTTGTGATCTATTAACATATTTCCAGAACAAACACAATGGCACAACTTACTTGTTACATTACATTTTATTAGAAGGGTACATGGAAAGGACTGTGAAATTTGATACTAATTATAGGGAAAATGTGTTCAGTTGGTACAGTGTCAACTAACTCCAGTTGATCGGTAGCTTAACCTTCTTTTACCAAAGTAGCCATCTTTTAGGTAGTGCAAAGCATGTCAGCTGAACATGCAAAAATGTAAAACTTGTCTTACAGGCAAATATCCAATGCAACAAATTTGGAGAATGAAGTTTCCTACCAATAAATTAATTTTTACTCAGGGTGCAATGGATCTCTGTCAGTTTTTCTACTCATTAAGATTTAGGCCTATTTCAAAGACATTCCTGTGGAGATCAACAACTGCTTATAAACTCTACCCAGCTATGGAACTAAAGAATTCCTGATTATTTCTTAAAAACTCAAAGGAATGAGTGGATATTTGCTTACAATGTACAATGTCTCAATATGTCATAAGTATAGGAAAGTATTAAGAAACCCATAAAGCATAACCATGGT
>LKNJ01000088.1:206287-273053 GCA_002120245.1 Maccullochella peelii | reverse complement strand
CACACACACACACACACACACAGCACAAGAACTCCACTTATGCACACATAAGAGGCTATTTATACACCACTTCCTTTTATTTACCCAGCTCATTGTTCAGACCACATCTGCTGAGGGCCACGGGCACAATAGCCAGTTCATATAGCTGACCACACACAAACACACACAAACACACACACACACACACACACACACACACACAGTGTGTCCCTGCAGCACAAAGACTAAGGCAGCAGCCAGACACAAGCCAGCATTCAGAAATATCCACAGCTTTTGTTCTGGGTCCGAGTGACAAACTCCAAAAGCTGATACCACCTGTTACTCAGGCCGACATTCTTGCACTCCCGTTCATGCACACACACACACACACACACACACACACACACACACACACAGGAGCTCACACCCACAAACAAGCACTCACAAAGTCACACACATGCACATCCAAACATGCATTAATCCACACGCGCCTGCACAAATGCTGAATGTTAGTTCTATTGGCACAGTTGAACATTTGGCTAAGTGCTGGAGATGACAGCTCATTACAGCCCTGTCTGTTTCATGTCAGCTTTAATACAACAGGAAGTCCGTTAAAAAGCCACCGGACAGCTCATAACCTTCATGACCCAGAGGCTGTCGGCTAAACAGCCGCTAAAGCAGAGTCAAGCACAGCAGACAACATGCACACAGTCACATATACACAAAACGTCACATATACACAAAACAACACATCAGTTAGCAGCATAAGTCTGGTAGGATCTCAGCTCCTAATAGAAAAACACACACACAGGCACGCAATGAGCTTCAATTCCCGTAATTCTCAAAATATTGCCATCCCTTTTAGCCATTTACTCTGAGTTATCTCCTATGAGGATGGGAGCTGCCCAAAATGGCCCCTATGGGGAAAACAGCTCAGATCATTATCTTCCCAACTCTCTACCAGCATACCACAGGGGTACAGTGGTGGGACAGACTAGGGGTACAGGAAACCAGTGTGGTTTCATTTTCAAACCACAAAGCCAACCATCCCACCACAGATACCCGGAAATCAGATCCAGGTACACAGTAACATGTTGTAAAAGCCTGCAATTTAAGGCACTTTACACCTTCTACGAGTTTCAATACTTAAACTCACAGCAAATTTGACTTCTAAAATTGTTGAGATAAAAAGGTAAGAATAAGGGCAACAATGTCAAGAAAAGACACAAAAACCTTTCAAATCTAGTCATCTGCAGAATAAACAAATAAAATCTCAGCAAAAGACGTGCTGAAAAGGACATTTTATGAAGGAAATAACCTACAACTGACTACTGTATGAGATAAAACCAGATCAACAACAACAACAAAAAAAGAGGAATAGAGCATCTAAAGAGAGAATAATCTATACTGCAGTGTACGTAACATTTCCTCAATAAAACACACTGGCACACAAATACACTCCGGGGCTTTTTCTATTTCCGACTATATTCATGCTGATTGGTGGTTAGAGGATGAACACACATCCTTTGTGTTTTGATGAGGGTGCTGTACCTTTTGGCTGATTCTTCGCTCCCTCTACATATTTTCTCCTCTGCACAGGAAACAGTCGTTTGTCAACACTGCAAATAAATGTTGTTTGTTTCCTGTCCTTGACTGGGGATTTTTGGGCTTATTTGGAAAAAACATGACAGATCTTGGACTCGAGTGTGGAGCTGACATGTGATACATGTTTTTCTAAACCAAGCAAACCATAAAAATGTGGGTTGGAGTTGATATTTACGGAAAATGTAAAACACACATAGCACTTCAGACAGTCAGCTGCAACAGTTGCAATTTAAGCTTGTGAGATTATTTTCCATTTACACAGGAACAAACTGGTCTGGGTAATAAAGAGGTTGGATCAGTTGGACTATAATTTGAATACAAGCACAGAATTGTTATTGTATATCTGCAATCTCAGCACAGAAATATGTGTTTTCAATTCAGTTGCACATCTGAAACAGGTAAAGAAACGGGTGTGTGTGGGGAAAGCCAAAACTTACAGCTTAAAAACATCATAAAACTAATTTAGAAACCAAATGTCCAACCGCCTCTCCTAATCCTCTGCTTATCTGGGCATCCACTCTGCTACACCCTAGTGTTCAGGGGGAGTCGGGACCCCTGCCCCACTCCAGACGGGGTTTCCCTGCCAAACGCTGCACAACAATAAAACAAAAGCCATCACACTGGGCCTGCTGGGGGAGGTGGGTGAGCATGCAGGGATGCAGGGTGGGGTGCAGGGTGGGGTGCAGGGTGGGGTGGAGGGAGGGCAGAAAGTGAGAGGAACAGCTGCTGAGTGGGAGAGTTGGATGAGGGGGAGGGCGTCACGGAAGAAAAAGTAAGCTGGAGAAAGGAGGGGGGTAGTTCTCTCTTTTCTCTGTCAGCGAAATAAATTACTTTTATGTTTGCGTCCTGTTCAGGCTATGCTATCGTTAGGGTGAGCCCCCCACCTGAATTCCCCCTTTGGTCTCTTTAGGCATACACAAATTGACAAGCGCACAGTGACACACCTTATAGCTATACTGTTTCTCTTTAGAATATTGGCTCAGTGTGGAAAGTTCAGCAAAAAAATGTCTTAGGTCTCTGTGTCACCACACAGACCTAACGTGTGCACACACTCATACACAACAGTATAAACTGCTTTACAGATTCTCCTGTCCCTCTGTCTCCGAGGAATTCTCCTTATTAGAATCAGTGTGTCACTCCATGGCTGAACTTGCAGAGTGCTGACAGATCTGCTAAACACAGGGATGGAGCTGCTGTTAAGTCAGCTGGAGGCTGGCCAGGTGTGTGTGTGTGTGTACGTGACACAGGTTCTACACACTTTAACCTTGTTTTATATCCAGGTTTATATCCAGGATTTCTGGAGCTAATTATTAAAGGTACCCTGTGGAGTTTTTGACCACTGGTGGAGCTATGGAGCAATGTTTTGATGAGCGGGTCCCTGTTTTGTTTGTATCTTGTGCTCTGCTAGCAAGTGCATGAGCACAATGCACATTCTTGCAGATTATTTCGCGCTATTCCAATGATCAACAGTTGTTGGCAGTGATATGCCACGAAATAATGCAATGCATCAGCAAAAGTCAGGAAAGAAAAGCACTGCTAGCTAGCAAACATGGCTGTAAAAGATGAAATAAGTGAAAACATTTTTAAAAATTGGTTTTCTACATTCTACATGTTGATCAGACCTTAAACCTACAAAAAACGATTTCTTTTAAGTTGACATGGTGAACTTTTTAGTAAACATTTTGCCTACTTGCACATCCAGCAGTTACGGAACAACATTATCATTCATTTGGAGTCATGTTTCTGGCCACCTGGTGAATGCAAGTCTAACAGTCACTCTCTTTTAGCTCTGTTTTTGGTCACCTCCACTCCAGCATTCACCTATAGACTCCCTCCCTGTTGTGCTGTGCTTGGTGCTTTCTTTAGGAGGGTCTATAGCAATGCTGTACATATTCTACTTTAACATAATAACCCAATCCATAAATGAAACTCTTCTTGGTATCACCATAAAATTGTATGAAAAACATTTAAAACGGCAATACTAGTAACACACTGACTGGGGTTTTCTGCTTAGGCATTTTCATTCATTTACCTTTGTTTCAATCTAAATTACACTTGAATTCATTTATTGCACTGCAAGACATAAAGAAAAGCTGTTGTCCTCTACCCTTCACGTCAGCAGACACACGTTGGTGCTCGAGGGTAATTCTTAGGAATAGGTTACCTCATAAATTTACAACATTATCATTATTGTTTTAGTACTTTGGATATTATCACATAATAAAACAATACATCCTCATTCAACCCAATACATTTTACAATGCCTTTGACAGCTTGTTGTTGGTTACCTGACTGTTGCTAAGAAACAAATAAAATCAAGTGTAAGAGCAAAATGTATCATTATGAGTGTTATGTAGTGTCATGTGTTATATGATATTTTGCCTGTGTGACAGTTTCATCTGTCTTAAAGTACACTAGTGTTTTGGGCAATTTCTGAAGAACAGTCTGCCCAGTGTTCTACGAGGGGCGATAGGAGAACAGTCTGTCCTGTACCGATGCTTGGATATGACACTTGTTAGCGTAAGGCAGAGATGATTTAGGCTAAGGTCCAGACAGATTATGTCTCCCTTGCCTCTGTTTGTTATGCTGCTACTATAAAAATGTGACTGTTTCTGCACTTCGGGGTCAGACTCATCATACACAGCCCTGTGTATGATCTCTGTCCTTTCAGCTGAAATAGATTGACTCTGTTGGCTCCTTATCTGTTTGCTCCCTATTTGTGTGCTCTTTATTCTTTTGCTTAATTAAATCTACAAAAGACACCTGTTCACTTTTGTTTTATTTGTTCACTTTCACTTCAAGGGAAATCATAATTTCCACCACATCAAGTACAAGTATGCAAGGTAGAGCGCAGCAAGGCACACTTCATACACCCCTCCCTGCATGAACAGTTGGTCTGACCCACAGGTCACACGCCTGATGTTTGATGAATTGGTACAGCCCTCGGCGACATCCAAATACAGCTGCTCGCTCCACTCAGGCTGCCGCTATAAAACAGCAGTCAGCAATAAAAAGACAGGAAACAGATTTGCAACTGCAGGCCCAAAACAAAATTTATTTGGGTTATTTTTGGTGTCATAAGGCAAGCTGGTTAATCTCTATTTTAATACAGAAGCTTAAAAAAAAAAATGTGTTAGTTACAATTTTCCAACTTCCTCGCTACTGCTTTTTATTTTTGTTAGCATTTAACAGGCTGCCCGACTCTCATCCGCTCTTACCCTTTCACTCTTCTTCTCTTGCCCTATGCTTCTTGCACTTGGCAGCTCCTTTTACATGTACATTAAAATGAATGGATGCCAGGAATAGTGCAGTGTATTTGGGGGGACTGTAGACATAACAAAACCAGGGAGGAAAGAAGCCAGCCACATATACAGGGCCTTAGGGAGTACACTGGGAGGAGGGAGGGAG
The DNA here is from genome assembly GCA_002120245.1 of Maccullochella peelii. NCBI lineage: Eukaryota > Metazoa > Chordata > Actinopteri > Centrarchiformes > Percichthyidae > Maccullochella > Maccullochella peelii. Next base: position 268,061 of record LKNJ01000088.1, on the reverse strand, counting down.
ACGCTGCAGCCAACAATGGCACACATTCACATTCTGGTTCAACCTACAAGTTTCTGGTGGCCTCATTATTTAGTAGACCTAAGTGGAACACCACTCGGTGTGAGAACTTAATTCTGATTTTCAGATTGGTGCAGTGAATATGAAAAACTCTGAAATGAACTGTATCAGGAGTAGCTCCATAAACAACAGATGGATGATTAATGGCAGCTTCTTTGTCTAGTGCAACGTACTAGCCAGTGTTGCACTTTTTACCTATTTCAGAATTATTATAATTACTTATTGATCCCCAGGATAAGTAGTTACTTTTCTCTTATACTCTAAAATGCAAAAATCCATAAGTGAAATCAAGATAATTAAGTTACATCTATAAATGATCGCGTAAAACTAACTGCACCCAATGTTCTTGTTATTTCTTTGCAGATAGTGAGGGTTCTTCTAAGATCTGATACGATAAAAACAAACTAACTTTTGTTGCGTCACTCGTTACTGGGCAATGTAATTCGTGTGGCATGTTACGCATTACAACCAAACACTGGCTGTGGTTTTTGTCAGTTATGAGTCAATGAAACAGAAAGGATAATCTCCCAATAAAATCCCCTTTTTCACTCCCATAGTTTCATCTTCAGTCATCAGTCATTAATCTGTCTTATTTATATCTGATGACATCTCAAGTTTGGGGTTAACTCAGTGACTAACCTGCCCTAGAAGACAGGAACACAAGGGGAATTCATTAATTATTTCATAATTAAAATTTTTTTTTAAAAAATCACAGAATGGAAAGAGCTTCAATGACATTGTGCCGGTAAGATATGGAAAAGAAGAATATGAATATGAAAAACTGCTACATGCATTGTCAGATGCAATAAAACAATAAATTATTTGATTCCAAACTAAGTGTAATATACAGTATATTGTGCAAAGACTGAAGAGACAACCCACCAATCTCTGGGGGTCACTCTTCCTAACCTCCTTGCCCTCGCACTTTATCATTCACCAACAGATTCCCACTGCCAATCCAGGGCTGATGGGATAGTTAAATAAAAACTAGAGGAATTTATTTTCCACCGCAACATTAAGCTCCACATAGTTTCCCACTTCAGAGTTCACCAACCTGATAAAATTAGCAAGGAATCTGCCTGACTGGCATAAAAATGTCACTCGCTGTCATGGGACTTTCTCTGGCTATGGTTAGCTGGTGACCCCTGACCTGTCCTGGCACTCTCCTTCTTCTTCCTCTTGTACCCCCCCATACAAAAAAAGGATCCCAGAAACTACAATAATAGTAATTGTGTATCACCCTATATATAAACATGTTACAAAAATCTCATACTGAAATATTGTGGTTCACAGTTCTTGTGTAATGTGTATATTAATGATAAGCTAAACTGTACTAAAATTATCACAGCGTTAATATATGAAATACCTAAGAACATACAGTATATTACAAGTATAAAATTGTGGAATATATGTTTTATATTGTTTTTATGTATTTTTTTTTAATCTGTTATGTTCTGTAATCAGTGTTGGAAGCACTAATATTCACGATTGTATGGATGAATAAATTGAACCTTAAACTACTAGCAGAAGTAGTGTGTGTGTACCTTTGTCTGTAAGGCAGACAATGGTACACACATAACCACACACACACACACACACACACACACACACACAGGACAAAGTTCCCCATTTAGCCACTTGATAAGCAGGTATGTTTACATGCCCTTATTATAGAGAATTAACTCTCCACTGTTCAGTGAGTGCAGACCGGAGCTCCGACAGCAGTTAAGACACACTCAGCAAAAAACACAAGGCACCACATTCAGCCCTTCATAATGTTTACAGACCCTTAGTGGGCAGTGAGAGCGTCTATAGCCACTGTACAATAAGTTAGTGTGTCAACCGACTTGCACTTCCATATATAGCCACTGCTATTAGGATTCCATTCATACTATCTGGAATGAGCCTGCTGCATTCAGAGCAGGGGTATTTCAGTCTTACCCTGCCCCTAACCTCCAACCTTTTAGCCTTTAGTTTACATGGCCACAACCTGCAGGGAGCACGAGCAGTGAGTTGGGAGAGGTAAGGGCATGGGCAAACACTTTCCAAAGCTGGTGCAGTGAATACAACAAGCAAACTGTTGCTGTTGGTTAAAAAACTTTGCATCATCCAGTTTTTTCAAAATGTTCAGATTCACCACAATGTGCTTTTAATATAACAAATAGGTGCTCCACCAATTTATCACTGCATCCCTATAACACTGTCAGACTCTTGATGAACAGTTTAAAAAACAAAAGGATCAAAATCGAACCAAAGGTCGATTTTTTATTCCACACATTTTCCAGTTGCCTACATTACCCATAATGCAACTCGACCACCAACAGTTCGGTCTGAGATCCGGGTCTTTTATGCTCGTAGCGGCTAATGTAGCCTCAAGCTGCAGTGGGCTACTAAGGTCTTGTAAACACTTGTCTCTTACTCACCCCCAGATTTATTCATTTTCAAACTTGTAGTCTTCAGCCCCAACTGGCACTGACTCAGGTGACATCACTTGAGGCAATTTATCACAAAAAAGGCTTTATACAACTTTTTTCACATATGCAGTAGTACTCCCCAAGACCTGAAAGCAGACTTTGATGTATAAAATCGGTGGAGTTCCCCTCCAGACTACTGAAGCACTGAAAGGTGTCGGGACGTTATAACATTAAAGAATCATCCAAATTGGAGGACTATGCAGTAAAACACATACAAATACAGTGCAACTATATAGGCATTACATTATAAGCTTTGTACATTCTGACACTGTGTGTTACATGCTTGAGTGGTAAGCAGTGTCTGCCCTTTGAGCATTATAGTTTACACAAATATAAATCTTTACAGAGCAGCACTTAAACTAATCTAACTCTACAATCTTGGGAATCCTTCTCTTGAGAACTGCTCTTCTTTAACCAGGTGGGTATTAAAGCTATTCTGAAAGCATGCATTAAAATATTTTCTAAGGTTACCATTTTAAGTGTGGGACAGTGGGGCAAACTTTCCCTCTCCTCGTCACAAACCTTGTAATTAGGTGAAACATGTTTTTACAGCAGATCTCTAAAGTACTTTAAGTAGTGGTTAGTAGTATAGAAAAAGCTTGAGAACACAATATGCACTTAAATCACAGCCTATAGGTATGTCTGCTGGAATGTTTTTCCCTTGCTGAACTAATACAGACAGCAGTGTGTTATCAGAATGGCTTGTGACATATACAACATATGCACTAATATGCCCACACACGCTTCGTTTCACATCTGAAGTGGGTGTGTGAAGTGCATATGGATGTGAGGAACAGTGTCAAATCAGCAGGTATATTATTATTTGAGCTCCTATTATTATGATTATTATTATTATATGAGCTCCTTTGAATGCTCAGGTCAAGTCCATTGTGCCCCCAGCAATCCAAATGTCTCAGCCCATCTGAGCCATTTTCACTGATTTAAACCAGAGACACATACACACACGCACACACACCAGCACAGACCTAAAAACCTGGCATGACCCGAGTCATTTTTGCACTGAGCCACAAAATGACATCAAATGTAAATGCAACCATTGTTAAGCTGCACGAAGCTGTCTAAACTTAACTATTTTAAGGGGGTCTTGTATATATAAGGTTTTTCTACATATAAACATGGCTTATGAGCAGTAGATTAGAAAACTCCTCTGTTCACTCCAACAGAAAGTAAACAGACAGTAAAAGGACATTAAACAAAGAAAATCAGTGACAAGTGTAGCCGTAACAGAAAAAAATTTAACTTAATAGTGACCATAGTAAAAAAGAAAAAAAATCCTGCTGTCAACACAAGCATCAAAGGGGTAAAACAACGTTTAAAATTGTGGTACACGATGCAAAGACAGACTTTAAAAAGAACAAAAATAACAAAATCCCAAAACAGGATGCAGGAAATGCTTTAAGACACTGCGGAAATTGTGTTGAAGACATTTGCTTGGTAGTCACCTCTGTTTAGTGGGACTAATGGTGGGCAAAAAAGCAGAGTTTGTTGGATTCACAGTGGCACTGCCAAGATTATTACTACACTCATTCATATCTAAGGCATCTTGGGGGTGTAGGATTACTAACATTTTAGGGGCAAAACTTTGTAGTTCCCATTTTTGTGCATCAATAAGCTAGCCCGAGACCAAAAGACCTACCTCAAAAGATCAGCATAACAGCTATTCCACTCAAATCTAATGGAAAATATGGGGAAATCCTCAAAAAACAACATTCAATCTACATGCACACTGCTCTTCTGCATTTCGCTTCAGTTGATGATGAATAAATAATCCAGACAAGATGAGCATTCTATGACTCTGTCAACACTAAACTTCTGCCTGCTTCTGGCTACCTGGTCACCTCAGGACATGCTAGGCAAATTCATTTGATGGATCTGTGTGTGTGTGTGTGTGTGTGTGTGTGTGTGTGTGTGTGTGTGTGTGTGTGTGTGTGTGTGTGTGTGCGCGCACATGTGAGTCTGTGAGTATAGATCAGGTCAAGGTTCCCTACAGTATGTGGGTTATCTGTATTTAGCCCCAAGGTAAGGAGGTCAGGGCAGTTTCACATCTAGATCAGGTCTTGACAGTCTCCTTTTTCACTTCCAGAGAATCTTTCATTCTGTAATCTCAGGACTGCAGTGAACTATTTGCTTGCAGGTGTTGGTTATGACCACTTGGTTATTTTGTCAATGTCAGCGTGCACTACTATAATGCTGTACTGTACTATACTTATACACTATGAATAGAAAGTTAGCAGCCTGGTGCTAAATAGACAATCCAGCCTCCAAGACCTGGAAAAGAATCTTTTGGTTTTGAGAAGGAAGTTCCTCCAACAGCTTCACAGTAACACAACAGTCCAAAAATATCCCTGTGCAGCACGGAGCAGGTCTCTGCATGTCGGTCTGCTGCTCCAGTCTGGGCCATGGAAATATGGGCTGGACACGAAGACACACAGGCAACCACAAACGTGCATGCACGCACATACACACCTGAGTATAACAGGAAACACATGGCGATATCCATCAATCTTTTGTCCTCTGACATGCACGCACACAGACATACACACAAGTGACAACAAAGCGTGAAATTTGGAAATTATAACAGGAAGCAGCAGTCACAGCAACACATGCTCAACCATGAAGTCAACAGGACGACATTATTAAAACATAGAAGCATGCAGAGACTATCAGAACCTTCCCAAATAAACCACCTTGCATGCTGACCAAAAATGTGTGGGTTTAGCTAAAAAATGTGACAGAGGTTAATGAATTCAACCAGAAACCTCGTCCTTGCTCTGACATTTCTATCTATGATGCCAGGCTGCACCACCCTGTGTGGCTGCCAGGCAGCTTTGCATGTGAAAGGGCGTGCTTTGCATGTCAGCCCAGATCGGCGGTATTGTTTGCATCTCCACTCACGGCAGGTAGTGAGAAAATGACAGGTGTTTTATTCTCTGATAGAGGCGGCAGTACCTGTCTTAATGCTGACATTTCAACTTCTAGATGAAAAGCTTTTAATAGGAGGGTGTTGCTAAGGCTCAAGGCACACTAAAGGTTAACAACATTCTCTACATTGCAAATTTTTATGGCTCACACAATGCAGGGATTTTGTGAAGGAGTGTGCGCCCTGTACGAAGAAGCTAAATTTAAAGCTGGATGCTCTGCTCGTTAGCACAGCTCACTTCCTGTTCCTGTATGACAAGCAGGAAAGGTCATTCATCTGTGCAGCTGAAGCCATGGCTGTCTGATTGAGACAACGCTAGGTGATGATAGATGTGCAATAATGTGGCGGCTTCTCAGGACTGCAAGACCATCTAATTTCTGCTCGTCGACAGCATTGTTGATATTCAGTCAATTTTGCATCAATTTTATACCTATGAACCCTACATACACTCACTGACCACTGTATTGGGTACATTTGTACCCTACTAGTGTAGTCGAATACAACAGCAACTTTTACAAAGCTTATAAATTTTCAGGTTTTTTTGACACTGTCAGAGAGGTGATTATTCTACTTTATGTTTATTATTGAGGTTGTTGGGTGGTGGTGTTGTACTGGACTGCATCATACTGTAAATAGGGTGGACAAGACTTCTGAAGATGACAAAAAAAACTGAAAAATGTACATGTGACCAGTGAGTGTCCACAGTGTGATCCCTATGCACATGCAGAAAGCCATCATTGCTTTGAGTTCTATGTACCAAAACCTAAACAGCTCAAGTTCCCAAAGTGTTGAAAGTAAAACATCACAGAAATAATTGCTCTGCCATCTTCTTCTCACTCCCTTTCTTCCCATCCTCCTTTGCTCCCCCTCTCTTGTCGACTCCTTCACGCCTCAGCTCCTACATGTGACCTCCCAGCAGGGAAGACTGCCAGCAACAGGTGAAAGATCGTGACCCCCCACACAAAGACTCGCTGCCCTCCTCCTGCAGGCAGAGAGAGCTCAGCCCCCAGCCTCAAGCAGAGATTAGGAAAACAGGCGGATATAACATCTCTCAACATCAACAGTTTATCAGGGAGGATTTGAAAACACTAACAAAAGGTGGCCCTCAGTAGAAAATGGACATTCAGCAAATACCCATCATCAAACTGCCTTGATAATCCAGAATGCCATGAACTGAAACAGAGAGCTGATATGAAAACAATAGAGAAAATATGTTTCTGGTTTGTCTCATAAAATAAATGTAATAATTATTTTCTCATGAACTCTTGGTCCAATCTGTTGTTATTGCAGTATCAGTCTCCCAAAAAGTACTGTAACTGCTCTAGTCATCAAATATGCTCCAGATATGTATCATGCCTCCTATGGAAGCACAGTTGGGTCTCTTCCGCCTGCAGTGCGGTTGAACTCCACATGCTATCTGGAACTGCTTCAGGCAGAACAGAGATTAAAGCGTTTGATCACAATGGACATCAGGACGGCAGGTATATCATCATTAAACACAGGCATGTATATGCACACTTATCTGTTTTTCCTATAAACCATCGCTACGAAACACACTTATGCTACACACTTGCACACACACCACCTGGACCTCAATAATAAATAGGGCAGGTTGCGGAGTAATTTAAGATAATCTTCAAGGGAGAGAAACGTGATACAGCGTGGGACCAAAGACATCCTGTAGAGCCATCCGTCTGAAAGACGGTAGAAACATCAATCATGAGACAGAGAGAAAGCTACTTGACAGCTGCAGCTCATCATAAACTTGACCAGCCGTCACTACTACGGGTTTGTTTCCATGTGACAAAGATGACGACAGTAGGCAATGATACACAAGGACATTCGTCACTTCTGAGTTTCCACAGAGTTGATATCCTAATTGCATAGAAAGATCTTGTCAGAAAATATTTGGATATATTTGACTGACTTTTTTTTTTTATTCCTGCTGGTGAACACAGTGAAGCATTTAGCAGGAAACGTCATGGGATCACCAGTCATTAGGATTCATCCTCTGGGGACCATGAATGCCTGTATAAATTCCCATGGTAATCCATCCAATAGTTGAGGTATTTCAGTCTGGACCAAAGTGGTGGACAGACTGACAGATGGACCAACGTTTCCATCCCCAGAGCCATGCTGCTAGCGTGGTTAAAAGCCCCTATAGTCACATGCTATATAAACCCAAGGCCACAATGTCATTAGAAGACAAGCGGAAGACAGTAAATCACCTCAACCAAACTACTGACGGGACATGAGAGTTGAGGCTCTAGTCTGTCCCGGGTTTAACATTACAGGGTGCCCCACTGGGGGGGGTGAAGGTGCTAAAGTCGTCCAATCTCAGATTACATTGCAAGATTTAGAAATGGGAAGAACACCTGCCATCCTCCTCTAACTGTGAGGAAAGAAACTGTCATGAACAGGGATGAAGTAGAGTAAACACACACACGCTTAGCCTAATATTTAAAGATGACCTAATCTATTTTATCAGGTTGATAAACTGTATAGCACACATTACCAATCTCTGAATATAAGCTATAGAATTTAAATGAAAAGTTTTGGGATTTACCAACATTCGCTTTCTTGCCTAGAGTTAAATAAGAGGACTGATCACTCTGTATGGTAAATATGAAGCTACAGCCAGCAGCTGGTTAGCTTAGCTTAGCATAAAGACTGGAAACGGGGGAAACTGAAAACTATATGTGTACAGTGTAAAAACAACAACTCACCATTTTACAGGGGGTTATGCGGCTGACGGTTTACCCCTGAATAAGCGTATTAGCCAAAATGTCAAACTATTTCCTTAATTCAGTATGCAACAGCAGGAGCGGATGTGATGGTGAAAAAAGGGCCTTGTCAATCATAGTCGCTAAAGCTAATATGTGGTTTATGGTGATGTTCAGAATGAATCATCCCTTATGAAGACCATTCAGTGTGAAAGTCACCTGCAAATGCCAAGCAAACTGTACACCCCCTTCTTCCATCTGCTGCTGTTGCATAACAGCCTGAAGTCTGTCCAAGTGAAAACAAATAATAATGATAAATAAAAATCCTGGTTGATTTGAAACTGTCAGTTTTGATATACTGTGTCCAGAGAACAACATCATGCTTTGGCTGGACAGTTTTTTTGTAAGATGATGCTCCAGTTATGCAAAATCAATCATGTCTCATCACAGGACCATTACTCTACTGGAAGCAGAACTTCATGTTCTTCCTATTCGTCACACACCTCTACACACGCCATCTTATAATCAAAGGTGAATTTTTGGTCTGCATTAATCCTCCCTCTTATGCAACCTGTTCCACCATCAATCTCTCTATTATCTTCTGTCAGCATTTCATGTGCCAACGTTTCTCTCTCTTATCCAAGACTGCAGTGTGGCCTGCAGGCTGCTCGCACGCTCCGTACCTGAGCAGCACAACGACCACACCTGTTTAAAACACAAGGACGCGTGTTTCTATGCGTGCTGGCTGAGTCATTACAAACAGAGAAGGGACCCGAGGATATTAGACAATTTTCACTCACTGTTTTTCTTTGAAGATGCCTTTTCAGAGAGCGCATGAGCAAATCTTCGGTTCCCTGCTGCTGCTGCTGCTGCTGTTGGAGACAAGTCGGTCTTCATTAAAAGCGGCTAAAAGTTCTCCTTTACACTCCACTAACTGCTTTCACGTTGACCCACTTGGCAGGATTGCCAGCTCAAACACTGTGTCCTCGTTTGTCCAGTGGTAAAATCTCAACGACGTTACACAGGTCTCTGTTACGAGCGGCTCACCTGATGATAGGTGAGATTCCCCAGTTTGACTTTCTACTCAAAATGTAGGCCTAGGCCTACTTCTAGTGGTCAAAAGTTGCCTTCAGAGGTGCAGTAGCCAGATTGCTAAAAATACAAGTTTCAGGTCATTACAGACCTAAAACCCGGTACAAACCCGGTCAAAAATCAATCTTTGTTTATTCAAATGAGTCGATCTTTATTTGTATAGCAGCAGGTTGGTGCAATTCAAAGTGCTTTAAAAGTGACTGATAAGCTAATAATAAGAAAATAAAAATATATATTTGAAAGTATACACAAAACGATTTAAATCCATGAGGTCTAGGTATTTAATATTCAGTATTTAATGTTCACTCGAGTATGTCTAGTGATATGGGCAGAGACAGCCGTTTTCTGGCATTTATTTTTATATTCTATACATAAAATACTATAAAAATCCTAAATCTATGTAATAATGTAATTTTCTTTCGTGTGGTAAATTTAATTGATAAAGTGTGGTCAATTTAATACAATATTTTTATTCTTTGAGTCTGGGCCTTATTTGAGTAATTTTATTATTTACTTATTTTACCATACATTATTATTCCCTTAAAGACGGCAGAACCCCTTAGTTTGTACTGGAAAACAAGTCCAAACACAAAGATGAAAATTTAAAAATGCCAATCACAAATATTTCTGTAGCCTACAAACAAAGACTGAGATGAATTGAGCAGCAAAACACAGAACCTGTTTATGAATTTGACGCTTCTGTGAGTTACACTAGCCTATACAGTCTCCACACAGGACCTATAGCATGTTGATTTATGCTTTCATCTTCACACTTCACTGTTTTCTCCAGCCGTTGGCTCGAGGCGATCTCAGTCACCTGTGTGGAAATTAGAAGTCGCTGAACGTACCTTGTAGGATTTACAGACAGTAGCTGAGGTCACATTGTTTTAGTTAATGTCAGGTCTCAGGTTTGACCTCTTAGGAAACATTCTTTATGCAATCTCTTCATACAAACTCAAAGAATAATGGAGACCTATATTGACCAACAAAATCCGAATAAAGTCCCTGGTGTGATTCTTTTGGACTTATAGATATCATAATTCTCCCTTTGTTTCTAGATAGTTTCCTTAGTTTTATATCTATTCTCATTGATGGATGAGGCAGTGATTTCCTCAGTCAGATCAAATTATTTGCACTATATACGATGGTGATCATTACTTATAGATTAGAGAAGCTGAAGGTCACTCATTTGAATCCTTGAACCTTAGAAATCATGTGAGTCAGATCTTCAAATATACTGTATCTCCCAGGAAGTGTTGTAACGGAGTATTGCAGGGAAATAGTACGCTTGCTAATACTCGCCCTTGGATGATTAAAATATAGTAAAAACGTGTTTTTTTTTACTAATATATCAGACTTCTCAAAATGTGTCTGCAAAGATTATGTTGCTTTAAATGTAACACCTTGGACAATTCATTTTTGTATGTTTTGTTTTTTGTTTCACTGACATTTACAGTGCCAGTAGCCTAATTGATTCCAGTAACCTCTCCGCATGCCAACAGAATATAAAGGAAACCCAAAACCAAACTCCTTTCCTCTGTATTAATAACCTATCATTAGGGCACGACAACACAGTGTAGGTGCAGGACACGTCTGTGAACACTGAATGGAAACTGGGTCATTGTGAGGAACCCATGGGGAATGAGCAGCACCGTCCTATACTTATTCCTCATATCCCTGCCCCTCCTATTGACTTTGCTTCCAGACTTCACTGTAACTTTTGTAGTATAATGTATTTTTTTGAGAAATACTGAAATAAAGGGGATGTTAGCCACAGTGTGCAGCTTGTGTTTTCGTCTAAGAGAACCATATTACTTTGTCTGGACAGTGTTGCAAATAAAAATGACCATTCCTGCATATTGTGATTTATAGATCTCATGCTTTCTGCTGACTGGTGAGTAATACCTTTGGCACTGGTGAGGTCGCGACTGAAATGATTGTCCCACAGGGCATAGGGCTTGGCCTCGGAGCCTTTCGATACAATATCATCTTTCTCACAGCAAGATGACTTCATTGTCAACTGAAACCGCTGAAATCCTGAAAGTGATAAGGACTTCCCCTCAGGTAGCAGCTGAACAGACAAACAATGTCAAAGCTGTCTGTTAACATTGCTGTCCTCTCAACATGTCAGTGTCTGGTCTGCCAGTGAAAGAAATTATAGTTGGCTAATAACTGTTTTTCCCTGTACGTGTATAGGCATGTCTGGCCATTTTCAGTTAAGTAGAAGTCCCATAGGCCAAATACTTTTGAGTTCCAGTAAGAAGGTTACAGTCATTAACCAAGGGCAGCCAGAAAACAATTGCCACTCTACCGGTGGTGACTTAACTGAAATATATTAAGTTAATATCAGTTTAAAAAGTATATAAATCTGGTGCAACTGCTGTTTTGCTAATGTGCTGATGCCTGTTTGATTTTATCATTTGATGGTGAATTCCACCTTTGAGCACCCTGCATTTTCTGTCCTTAAAGCTCAGCTGTGGTTTTCCAGAATAAAGGAGATTCAACGTCCAAGTGCACTGTTGTGTCGTGTGACACTCTGCAACATCAGGAAATGATGTGCTGGTGTTTATATCAGATGACTTGGGCTGTGAGATACACAAAATGACTTCCTGACCTCAAGATAAATATTTCCTGCGTTTAACGATGTTTAGGCATGTCTGATAATGTGCGTAGATGAGTTGTTTTTGCTTTCACATCATTTCCAGCCATAATCGTCCATTTGAACCCTCTGTCTTTTGAAGAACATCTTCATCATCTTTTACCTACACCTCAAATGCTAATGGTAGCATTACCTGTGGGTACTGTTTTATTTTTTTACAGTTGTTTTGTAAATGATTTGTTAATTTAGTTTTTCTGCTATCAGTTGACTGCTAACCAAGCTAGCCATTAGCTGCCCAAGCTCACGTGCTGCTAATACAAATTCTAAGTAACTGTTAATCTACTGCTGAGCTAACTGTTGTGGATTTTTACTCGTGTGAACTCTGTGTATGTTTACTAGATTAATTAGTGTTGTAGGGCCTACTTCCTTTGGGGACTCTGGTGTGTTTATCTTTCACTGGTGTTTCTTCCTGCCATGAGAGACAATGTGACTTACATACTTTTGTGAATCTAGTTTCCTTATTACTGTACAAATCTATTTTTACAACTAGGCCTACCTTTGTTCTAACTAGCTATTGTTTATATTATCAAGTGTACTAAACTTTTATTTGTAGTGTTCTTTGCTCGCTGCATAGCTACATGCATAAGGGCAGAAGAAAATCACTTCAATCACTGGTATACATGTTGAAGTAAGATGATAACACACATTACATCATAGATGTAAACTGGTGCAAAAATTGGCCAGGTGGGCAATGAAGTAGTCGGTTAGCACGGGAAGAAAACACTGCTTTATGTGCTTGTAAAATGCTTTTATGGCCATGCATATGCAAAAAACATTTGGAACAGGAGCCCTTGGTTTTATCATTACCAACACAGGAATGTGCAAGTATTACTGCAAAGCTTGAGTACATACTATTGTGATGGTGGTGTTTTATTGAAGACGAAGATGCAGAAACAAGTTAAATGTTGTTTAGATGGAACTGATAAGAATGCAGGACCAACATCTAAATCCCTGCAGTTCATACCCATTATCAATTACTGCTGGTTTACCTTAAACCAGAGATGTGTGTGCAGTGTGCATGGTTTCAGAGTTTCGATAACTACATTAGTGTGTTACTCAACTGACTTGTGTATTACTGTATGGCGAGGTGAATAAGGGCGAGCTTATCTATGGCAGACTGAGGAGGAGACATGACAAGGCCTGCTGTTGAATTGAGTCACGCTAGAGTTAAACGATAGCTGGTGTTTGTAGAGTCAAAGGGCAATATGATGAGATGAGAAGCCAAAAATAGGCTCACAAACAAAGGCTGTAACTAAAAAAATGGTAAGGGCAGCCATAATAAAATATCATTATAGACTTGACCAAGACTGTGCATGCTAGGTATGATTAGATGACACATACACACAATGCTGCTTTTGAAAAACTCTTCATTAAGCCTTGCAGACACAACAATACAGGAAAAAATGCATTGCAGGTTCAAACACTGTGCTTAGCTTATGGTCCCATGTCTTTAACCATTCGTTTGGATTAACACTTGCTTACAGGTGTTTTTGACCCAGATTTTGTACAGCATGGCATCAGTTTTACAATGTCCCTGACAGTTTTCCCTCTAGGGCTGAGCTGTAGATCTCGCACAAGCATGTGTACACATACACTTACACACATTAGAAAGCTTATCTCCACCATCGGCTGTGAAATACTGGGAGCCCCGGTCTGCTGCTTTCAGTTCGGAGTGACAACTGTGAGAGAGAGAGAGAGAGAGAGAGAGAGAGAGAGAGCCTTTGTGATATCAGACCCTGAGACAGAGAGAGCTGTCGAGAGTTTGACAGGATTAATGGACATTAGCACATGAAGTCATGAAGAAAGCAGGAAACGCCACAGGAAATGCCTTAGAGGGTGTGTAATGCTATCTCTGATCACTGCCCATGTGGCACCCACGTTATGAATGCTGATGTGGTGGAAAATAGTGGGGGCTTTTGTACATTTAGTACACAAGTGAGATGCTAAATATACTATATTTTAGAAAAAGTGACTGTATCGTTGCTGTTGTAGTATTCTAGTGAGAAGAGTCACAAAACACATGGGGAAGGACTAAATAGATACATTGATTTTCACCAATGAATGACATTTAAAGACATACTCTATTTTTTCTTCCTTTTTTATTACCACTGTACAGTATATTTACAGTATATCAACAGTAGTTGCTTTCAGCAGTTGGGAATATAATTTAAAACATATTGTGTGCATTTTTTGCAATATTTCTATAATATACTTACAAATGATGAAATCCAAAATACAGAAAGTTATCTTACAGTTGCCTGAGCCCAGTCTTGCCCCCTATATTTCACGCTCAGTGAAACAGCGAGCCAGAGAGTTGCTATCTAATCAGCACAGGAAGAAACTACCATGGGTCTGTCAGCACTGTCATTGAGCTCATACAAGTTTATCGGGAAACACAAGCTTACACTTTGTTATTCTACTGAGTTCACTGATTAACAATGAAACTCTTTTCTTTTTTGGCTCCGCAGTTGTGAAAGGATCAAAATAATGAAGCTGGACAGACAAGCAGGTGGTTGGCAGGCGCCGGCATGAAGTGCATCTGTTGTCTGTGTTATGGTATCAGGAGGGTGAACAGATAACGTTTAGAACATGTTTTAAAAATCCATTATGTACAGTTTATCCTTCCCTATGGGCCAGTAATTTCCATTAGATATAAAATCAGAAACAGTTACCATGTTGCCCGCATGTATGTTATATATAACCAACAATGGCACAAGATTGGATGATAAATTTAAGGACCTTGTGAAGAAATATGACTTTTGGAGTTGTGTAAAAGACATCGGTGTAAGAGGAGCAAAGACACACCTGGAACCGCACAACCCATTAGTGTTTGACCTTCAGTAGAGAACATTTCTATGCATCATGTCTGGAGTCCCGGTCCTTTTCTCCTATTTTTAACATATTTTCGTTACATCACCACCTGGTGTCAAGTTGTAGAGAGATGATGATGTCGTCTGGGCAAAGTAACTGGCTGCATGGAAAGGATGATCCCACGAACTCATGCACACAAATGTTCTTTAGCGTTACTCTAGAATCTGTTCAGTGATTGAAATGAATGATCACAAACTAAAAAAATGCTCTCCATGGAATTTGCTTTACCTAAAATGATGATGACTGACGAGTACTTAAGTGAGACTAGTTTTAGCTGTAGATATATCACAGAAACAGTGGAGAAGATCAGTGTAACCCAAGACCAAGACTCATTTTCTCTCAGATTTCATCACAACAAACACAGCATGCATCTCGGTTTTACTTGCTCTTATATCCATTTGTGTGTTGTTGACATTGGCTTTATTTGCTCATTCCTTTATTCCCCTTTTCTTATGACCTTATTAAAACCCAATATATATAGAAAAGTATTAAAGTGTTAACCCTTTATTTTGCTACAAACTGGGTTCACACATTTGATGAAGTTGACAAAATATGGGAACAATCTGAACATTTCAGCAGCTCACACCTCTGATCTCCTTTCAAGAGCATTTCACTTTGCACCTGTTATGGACATTTCTAAACCAAGTGCCACTCTTACCACCATCTCTTGTGAGTGATACCTTTACATGTTCACTTTAACAAGTAAGTTAGACGTCAAGTCCCACTGTGCTCCATGTCCTCCACCCCTGTACAACCCGCAGCTCAGTTTCCCAGAAACCTGATCCACTGCTACCTAGAAACCTTGACTTTAAATCCATCCCTCATAATCTTGCTTCACATTTCTCTCTCCTGTCATCTGTTGCGTGTTGGTCGCATTACATATCACATTTGTGTCTGAGGGGAGTACCACGATCCACCCACCCAACCTCAACCACAGGAAGTGGCAGGTGGGGGGTCTGTTGGAAATGAGCGTCTGTTTTCTTCATCAGCCTCAACCTTGAGAGAGTGATCAGGGGAAGTCTAGGTCATCAAACCGCAAGAGCCTCTAGCTCACCTCAGACAAACTTTGGTTTCGTCTGCCACAAAGGGAGCAGTGTTTGAAGCTTTAAACAAGGGCCATTATTATCAAGCAGCGAAAGTGAGAAGGTGTGTGAAATCTTTCAATCTGAAGATTTGCCAACAAAATCTTATAAGTGGCAATTGCTGTGAGTCTTTGAGTCCTGCATGAAAATTAACTTATTGTTTTAACCAAAACCACAATCTTTTCACAAACTTAGTAGTTTTGGTGCCTAAACCTAACCAAACTGCGACCGTTTCACAATGTTAACCCCATGCCTTGGAGGCAAAGTTCTCCCATGTACCTTTCTTGCCGAGAGGTAGATGAGAAGATTGATACCACTCATAGAAATGAGATTGGTATTAATCTTCTCATCTAACTCGGCGAGGGAGGGAATAACAGTGTGATGGATGCTCAGAGCAGCTGGACTTGTGTTTCAAAGGGTTTAGTTTGTCCATGTTCCAACATCATGTTTGGAAACTTGATGTTGAGTCGGTAAACCAGATGCATGACTGTGGTCAATTGCAAAAGGTCTCAGTCTCCTTTAGTGTATTGCCAAACTGACAAAAGATCATTTGAACCAGGCTGGACCAGGTGACAGGCTCCCAGGGTAAAAGTTATTGCTAGAATATTCTAAAAGGAGCTAGGATGTCACCAGAAGGCTCCACTCCAATCTTCCTCCCTACTATATAGATAGCGGACAGATGGAACTAGGCTGTTGCTTTGCTAAAGTTAGATATGCAATTAGTTCACACACTAATTAGCTGTGAGAGGAGCAGAGGCACACCAGATTTCCCCAGTGTCTAAAACCCGTTTCCCAGCCCTGAATAAGTGTAAATGAGGTCCTGGCAGCAGCAGCAGGAAATATCCAAAAAGAAAAAATGACAGCTCTTCTGATGCAGGTTTATCAAACAGTTGATGTAAGTGTGGTTTAGTTGTGGGAAATGAGAATGGAAATTTTAATTCTTCTGTGTGGTATGACAAGGAGAAATATTTCACATTGCCCAATCAGTGGTAACTACAGGCAAGGCAAGGCAAGGCATCTTTATTTGTATTGCACATTTCATACACCAGGGCAATTCAATGTGCTTTACAGGGTAATAAAAAATACAGCAAGGTAAAGAGATGTACAATATAAAAGTGCAAAAAATACAGGCAAGCAACATAGGAGATACTAGATTTAAAAGTAGACAAATATAGTTAAAATATATAAGAATAAAAAGATAAATGAACACAGAAAATACTCCCACATATAGATGTACAATAAAATTAATTAGAAACAATTAAAATAAAATAAAAATTAAAAAAAAGAAGATTGTTATGTAAAAGCTAAATTAAGAACATATGTTTTTATCCATCATTGGGTGGAGTAGGCAGTGTAAAATAGGAGCGTTTTGAGTTTTGACTTAAAAATGGTCAGGTCAGGGCTTGTCTAACATCACTTGGGAGGTTCTTCCAGGTTTGTGTTGCAAAAACTGTTTTATGTGTTTTCAAATTGCTTGGTATTTGTGTGTGGGTTGGAACACGCATTTTTGAGTACCCAACATTATGCACAACACATATGCAAATCTTATTTTTCATTTGTAGATCATGTAATACACATTTGTAAATATTATTGAGACTATTGTCACTCCATATAACTAGAACAACTTTCTCCAACCCCCAAGTTGGGACCCCCACAAGAGGTTGAAAGATGAATATAATGGGTGGTATCTTAACAGGATAGGAAAAAAGTGAACAGACACTTTTTTTCCCTGCTCCACAAAACTATGTTCATTTTTTCAAGCTTTCCTCTAATCCTTCCTTTTTTCTAACTAATTTAAGATATAGGAAAATTATTTAACTAAAACAAAGATTATTCATTACCCACAATGCAACCTGACCGCAGACAGTTCGGTCAGAGATTCAGGTGTCTCTTGCTAGTAGCGGCTAATGTAGCCTGAAGCCACTAGCCTCAAGCAGAGATGAGGAGCGGGATATATATATGGATGATGTATTGAGGTCTGGTAAGCTCACTTCTTTCTAACTCCACACCCCCAGACTGACCCAAGATTACTCAAGTGACATCACTTCAAATCCAAAAATGTTGTGACTCTCTATTATAAAAGAGTAAATGGTTAATTTAAAAATGTATTAAAGTTACAATATCTACATAAAATACATTCACAGTATACTGTCTGTTGCATAGAAGTATGATTCAGGTGAGCTGGGATTTTAATTTTACTTACAGTAAGTGTCTGTCATACTGCCCTCTTTGCTCAACTCTGCTTGGATACAATGTGGTTTCACTTTAGGGCCATTCATTCCTGAGAAGGCCACATTCCCACACGCTTGTATTTGTTAGTACTGCTAGCCAAGTGTAGCACTTCATTGGGATGAAAAAATAATATCTGATGAGTGTTGCTTCAATCAGTGCGTGTTTGTGTGTGTATGAATACGTGAGTGTGAGTGTGTACTGAGGTGAAGCTGCAAGCCCAAGAATGTGGAAGGGATATAAAACAATTCAAGCTCTGTTAAGGGAGTGCAGTGCTGGCAGGCACCTCACATCAGGTGCAACAGAGACCCAACAATGGAGTGCTCTGGGTTGGTGAGCAGATCAATGTCATATGTATCGCTTATCATGAACAGGGCCAAATGCTTCACTTGACTGACACTCTGGACACATTAGACATTCATAATGGACACAAGTCATAAGAAGGTCAACTTGAAGCGTTCCACCTTAAATTACATCCCAGTCATTTGAAAAGGATACTCCTGCTTATCTTCCAAAGTCTCTGGTCAGGATCACCATTGTTTACACAGATTTTTTCGGGCCTCATCTCCTGATCAGATCACACGGTAAGAGACAGTTTTATGGGCTTCACTTATGTTAAAGCATCCAACCAATACAACCGATACCATACCAGTAAGATTAGTCAGTTTTAGTTCCTTTAACCGATGCCAGTAGGGACATAAATCACAAATTTTCCACAATCTGGGCTCCACATGAATCTGGAGGGATATATTTAAATTTCTCATCTGACTCAGACAACTATAGTTTTGTAAGAATTTTGTTTCCGTACACATTGTATTGGTCAGAAACTTCATATTTTCTGTTTCTCTGACAGTGGAGAAGAAATTCTCTGGCATCAAATGAAAGTGGGGGAAGTCTCATTGGAACATTAGCTATTCATGCACTTGTACTCCCCTGGAGGGATGGGATCGGGAATCCCACCCATTTACCAGAAAAAGGCAACTTCTCAAGGAAACTGATCCAGATTTGAAGGCTCGGGGTGGAGCGCAGCTTAGCTGTTTTTCTTTCACTGTTTTTTTTTTTTTTTTTTTACTAAATCTTGCTTTTCCACAATGCTTTTCAACATTTTTTCAAAAGGCATTAACCTTTTCTTTTTAGGGATTTAACTGTCACTCCTATTCAGAGGGACTGCCATTTGAAAGAAACTGTAAATGACAGTTTGAATAGAAATACCTTTCAAATCTCCAAGGTAAAAATGTTCCCCTTCTGAAGGACAACTTGCTTTTGTTCTATCACTTTCATCCACAAAACATTTCTCAAATTGCTTCACACTGCATGTTCATCATTCTATAGATAGATAGAGAATACTAGCAACACTTGGTCCTTGATCCAAGACATGAGACAGTGTGTAAAGGCCTACACATACAAACAACATGTCATGGTGGTGTCATGTGTTCCTCATCAGGAATATGGATAGGGCCCTATTTTTCCCTTTCTTCAATCTTTATAATACCTCTGTTTTACTGCTATCCGAGTTTTGCCTCTTGTGTGTATGTGGAGTTTGTCCCCTTTTCCAGTGGCTGTTTTGTGGTCTAGGTCCTATCAGTGGCACCTGGAAGTTTGATGTCTTCTCTGATCAATATTCTTCATACTGTATATGTTTGCACTTTGTTTACCTTATACTGTCATTCTGTTTCTCCAAATTGTGATTTCATTACTGTTATTTCTGTCTACTGTGTATACAATGGATTTTTTTGGATGGGAGTTTTTTCTTATCCACAAATAAGGCCAGAGGGTGTTTAGATCATAAAGCTCTTTGAGGCAAATTTGTGATTTCCGACTATAAAAATAAAACTTGACTTTACTGTTTTTAAAGTCCTGTTTACGTAAACCTGCAATAATAGATTTTTTGGCCACTAGGGGGCACCACAACACACAGTAAACACAAAACTGACATTTTATCACCTTTTTCACTCTCCTTTTAGCTCTGTTTTGGTCTCCACCAACTCCTGAGGGAAATATCTGGTTGCTTAATGCTCCACTGTGTTCACCAGCTAGTTCCTAAACGTGTCTTTTTTCTGTTCAGTGCTGGGCAGGTAGCCTACAGTGAGCTTTTTCAATAGAAACAGATGTTAGATACAGCCAAAAAACGACGCTGATGAGAGAGGTGAGAGTGAAACAAAACGGTAAAGTTGTGGCCTGTAACCCTAACACCAAAACAATGAGCTGAAAGTTTGAGTTAGGTGATAATTATCTGTGGGCTGATCACTATGAGTGACCCTGTTCACATTACACATAGTAATTTGATCCAATTTTGATACAAACATTTTGATTAGTGCAGCTTTTATGTTTTTAATGCATTATGTAAAGCACTTTGAGTTGGCTTTTTGTAATAAACGCAATAAACTTGACTTCTCTCCGCTTGTCTTGTACGATTATTTTTGTCTGAGATGTGAAGATATGGATACTGTATATTTTCCACACCACCTGATTGTCTTGTCCTTCATGTCTATTCATGTCCGTTTTATTTATACAGCCCAAATCACAATTTTGTCTCAAACTTGTTTATGTCTTCAGAGGTCAGTTCTGTATGGATTTCCTATATTTTTTCAAGTGTTTCTGTCTTCAGCCTTTACTTTAACAGCTTCAACCACTTCACATCCATAAATGCACACTTTATTACCCAACACCCAATCCCAAGTCAAACCACTCACATACTGTATTATTTACCCCCTTTAACCACACGCCGATCCCCATGATTCCACACATGACCTTCCCAGCAGAGAGACTGCATCTCTAAGTATTGACAACAATGCCCCCACTGCACCAGATGGAGAGCCATAAATCACAGGCCCATGCACACCCAGGAGAGTCCATAAATAGTGTAACAGTTCTGACGGTAAAGACATTGTGGCAAGCCCCTGGTCCCCCAAGGGTACCAAGGGCCCAGGCAGCATGTGAGCCACTGGCCCATAACTCTCCCATTCTTTCAGTGACAGAGAGCCATTTTATGCTCTCATTTACTTGTGAGTAAATCATAGAGGGGAAACACTGCCATGCAGTTTTTCTTCAGCTACGACCAGCGATGATGGTGGGTTGTCTGAAAGTGTTCTGCAGAGACAAACCAGATGTCTGGGTGCAGATTGTGTGTGTGAGAGAAAGAAAGAAAGAGATAAGGACACAGACAGGGACAGGGCGGTTGAGACAAAAGTTATTTCCAAGTAACTCATAGGAATGTTTTTACCAATACCAGACGGCTGAGTTTATCCACGCAGGAGGATGGAAAGAGGCCAGAAAGTGCTATGGTTTAGAAACCTGAACTGATGACTGCCCTGATACTATCTGTGCTACCTTGATTTGATAAACCTCAACCACCTGCTGCTTCAAGTCAACAAAAACAACTTCCAGGAATTTCTCCTTTTAGTCATATAGTTTATTTCACACCAGACCCAATACACTTTTCATACATTTTCTTGTCTATTCTCCTCCAACACTTTCTTGGTAATGTAGTGAATGACGATAAGCGAGAGGGGATTGGCAGGTGTGTGGGGAGGAATTAGGGGAAGTGGTGGCACCTGTGATGAGGAGAGGAAGGGGAGGATAAAGGGGAGAGAAGGAGAGCTCCAGGGGGTGCTGCGGAGCCAAGCGGGAGTGTGGGTGAGAAGTGAAGGTTGGAGCGAGAGTATTAGCACGCACTTTCAGTGGGTGGGGGCCGCTCGCATGCCGGTTAGGGCTGCCGGCGGTGAAGATAGTCAGCGGGGACTAGGGAGAGGTTCCAGCCATAGGTAGGGCCAAAGTAGTGACAGTGGGGCTGGATAGGCGTGCGTAGCTAGCTTTCTAGCCCATCACGTTCCAGGCTCCTGCAGCTGATATACCGGGTCGACGCATCAGGNAGGGCGGTTGAGACAAAAGTTATTTCCAAGTAACTCATAGGAATGTTTTTACCAATACCAGACGGCTGAGTTTATCCACGCAGGAGGATGGAAAGAGGCCAGAAAGTGCTATGGTTTAGAAACCTGAACTGATGACTGCCCTGATACTATCTGTGCTACCTTGATTTGATAAACCTCAACCACCTGCTGCTTCAAGTCAACAAAAACAACTTCCAGGAATTTCTCCTTTTAGTCATATAGTTTATTTCACACCAGACCCAATACACTTTTCATACATTTTCTTGTCTATTCTCCTCCAACACTTTCTTGGTAATCTCTACTATAACACCAATCAGTTACAGCCAACATAAGCCACATACAGATGCCAGACCATGAGAATTGATACATTTAATCCAGTCATTGTAAAAAGGGGTTCAAGCATGGTCATAGTCTGAGGGGTCAGGCGGTTGTTGCAAGTGTGTTTCTGTTAAACCCCATGAGTGAATCTATTTTCTGAGGCACCTCTGACACTCATCTGGACCACAACAATGCCCCCTTTCTCCTCTCTGCCTCACGCTTGGCTGGCTTCCCTGAATACGACCCATGGCAAAATAATCTATACCCCTGAACCCCCACACAGCACTCACATACATAGAAACACACACGTGAATACACATGTTGGCACTTAAATGGTCACACGTGTTGGGGCTCACTGAAACGCAAGTCTCACTTGTAGAATTGCTCAAGCACACACCTGCAACTCTAAGCCTGAGCAAACACCTACGCATGATATACTCACATTCACACAGAGGCGCAAATAAAACACACACATGCAAGAGTGGAGGCAGACAATACACATAATGTATGTAGGAACACTAATAGCCCAAACCTCTAACTAACCCGCTACAAGAGAAAATCAGAACTCAGAATTACAACACTGCCACCATGTGGAGACCTTGAAGAAATACAAGAGCTTTGCTTCATGTATTTTCTACTTCACACTAAGTTAAAATTAATGCCGAAACATTGGTGCAAAAATGTTTATCAGTGTCATTTTGACCCACTTGGGGACATAATGTGGCTTTTCCATGACAATAGACCTATGTACTTATTGATTATTTGCTTGAATATAGAGAGCAACAGGAATCCAGGTGTGGCTATTTTTGTTCTAATAAATCTATGGCCAATCCTAGTAAAAGACACTCATGTATGCATTTTTTAATATTCATTTATTCTTTAATTCATTTAGACTTTATTTAAACAGGGTGGTTCAATGAGAGCAGTTCACTCTATTTTGCATGGGTGCCCTGTGTACACAGGACAATAAAAGCAAAAGCAAAAATCCAACACTTAGACAAACATAAAACTTACAAGACTGCAAATAAAGGATAAAGATAAAGTTGAGAAAGGGTAAAAAAAGGGTATTAAACATTAAGCATTAAAAAAATTCTGAACCCAACAATATGCATTAAAATATGACTGGGTCAGTTCTGTTAGACATAAGTAAAATACAACAGTGGTAATGTATAGAGGACATCTAGCTGAAGTGAATTTGCAGTAGGTGAGGCACAGTACTGGACATGTGTTTGATGTCTGAGAAGTACAAAAACTCTACAGTGATTTAACAGTGTTTGAGCATGACTCTGGAGAGGCTGTAACACCTGGCAGACAGAACAAAGTTTATTTCACTGTGAGTGAGCAAGGTATGGTCACATGTATTCAGGTTGTGATGTACAGATTATGTTCATGCATGCACATTTGCAAACGTAAATTTAATGTCCAATTCAATCAATTTCTGTTTGTGTCTTCGCAGAAATAATTCTGCAAACTCCTGTCAAAAAAAAGCATTATTTGTTGGATTAAGTTAATTGTAGAAAGTCTGAAGATGCCTTTGGGATGCAGGAATTTTACAGATGCCACCCATCACACCACTCACGCCACTAAAATTTCTGTGTGAATTGCTGATTCAGCATTCGGGGTTCAGTCTAAAATAGCAACATCATGACCTTCGTCATAGTGAGTGAATATAGTTGCTGTGAGGTGGGCAGAGCCGCTGTGTTACAGACATATTTCATGCTTTATGCAATGTAGCTTATCTTCAGCCTGCATGTTGAAACATCCTGGGTGCTCTCAGTAAATAACCACAGAAACAAGTAAGAGTTCATTTTCTCATTTTATGCTTATAGGCAATAATATTATAATATAAAATATGTGTTTTTGTTGTTAACAGTAGGTCTACAACAACATTACTAATCCAAAAATGTGCAGTTTTTACTTTAACTTGCCCTGTTATGTTGATTGTGTCTATTGCTACTAATAACTGATGCCTCTTTATGCTTTTTGGTCTTGCTTCCTTCTACCATTCTCATTTAATGTTATTTCAATCCATTTTCAGAGCTAAAGCATAGATGCGGATACCCAACAGATCAGAGATTCTTTGCCATATTTTTTTGTAATTGAATCTACTGTCTTTACCTGTTTTACATATAAAACAAATATAAGCACCTTACCATGGTGTATTTGAATTGATCTAAGGTGCAACAAAACAACTATATTCTTGTTCTTGCATTGTCTTTTAACACATAGCTTTACTGTGTGCTCAGGCTTACATATTCTTTCTTTTACAATAATATAATTATTGCAACTAACTAATTGATCGGTTCTTCTGAAGGGTTTTATGGTTAATGATCCAAAGCTCAGACCCAGATTAATAATTCCTTACTGCTCTTCTGATACAGCTAATGTTTACATCACTGAATTTACAGTCTTTACAGTCTTCTCTTGGCGCTGGCCTCCGTGCAGCAAGTTGGTTTGTTTTGATAAGAGATTGAAGGTGGTGAGGTCACCATTTCGACTCCTTATCTTCACAGCCATTTAAAGGGTAGGTGCCTCTGCCGGCTCTTTAACATGTTTTGAAACACATCATTGCTTTGGTGTATTTTCTCATTTGACTGTTTTTTTCTATGAGCTGAAGGAAAAATGTTGGAAAATGCTGCTGTCAAACATGTTAGAGAATATGCTCATTCATACTGTGTCTGCATAAAATGTTATGACTTCTATCTTCTACAAAAAGTAATCAAACAAACATCAGTTATTTATAGCAATATTTCTACATCAGTACAGTTTTCTCAGATTCAGGTAGATGAGCCAGGATAACAAGAGTACAAGTATATAACTATAAAACATATCATATTCAAAAACTTGACATGTAAAAATAATTATAACAGCTGTAATTATATATGTAATATAGGTTTGATTGCTTGTGAATTTACAAACTTTACAAACTAACTTGTACTAACTTTATTGTAAATTGTCTCAATTAACACATTTCACACTTTTTCTAAACATCTACATTGGCTAAACTACTTCAGTCATATTTCATTATCAATCATAATATTCTATCAAATATAACGATTTCTTTTTTAGTTTCACAGTTGAACACATTTCTGTTTTGAAATTCTGCTTAACTTAGTCCCATATTTTGCTCGATAATACGCAGCTCTGGTATTTATTCTTAGTGGATCATCCTTCTCCAAATGAGCCATCAGAGGGCATCATCTCACAACCTTCTTTCTAAAACTCATTCTGCATTGAGAATCCGGGGTAAATATTTGTATAGGACCATTGTCGGCGCTACATGTTTGATTTAGTGGACCATTTAATTTACCTTCAAACTACATATGTAAGCTGTTGATAGAAGAAAGCAGAATGAAAGCTACACATAATCATGGAATAATCATCTTAAAATTACAGGACTGTGATTTGGTTGATTTTTCTCATGTAGGCTTGTTAGTTAGTGAATGAAGATAGATCTGCTTCACTGCTGCTGTGCTGTGCATAAGCCCTGACTCCTCCGTTAAACTGACTGTTAAAACCGTTACTGTAAGTACTCAACACATTCACAAAGGTTTGGCCTAAACACACAGTGAGAAGTGCATTATTAGATCAATACCTGAGGGAAAAGGGAGACAGAAAAGAGATTATATTGTGCATATGAGTGTCAAGGCCACCCATAGATGAGCTCACGAGGACGGAGTTAATCTGTCTGCTCAGACAGCCATGGCAGTGAATAGGCTGGGAGGAGGGAAGAATCACATAATCTGATGTCCCGCCTGCCGCTCACCCGAGCCAACAATGGTCTGGACTGGGGAGGGCGTTGCTCAGGATAGCTGCCCTAAATGGATTACAGGATAGCGCGTCAGTGAAAGGGCACCTGGACACACATACACATATACCTGCACACACACACACACACACACACACACACTGTACACGCAGGTGCACAAGCAGAAGGGATTAGTCAGAAGTGCATTTTTCACCCCCTGCAAGGAGCTTAAACTCATTACCAGCTGTGAGAGACAAAAGGTGTTGGAGAGGCTCTGCATCTTTGACATTTCTCAGCCTTTTCTCTCAATATTTGAATTCTGTCTACCCTTTGACCTTTTACAGTCATTGGCTACCAGCTAAATGATTCCCTTTTCTTCCACATATCTGTTTAACTGAAGTCTGACTTGAGGATCAGAGAGCTGCCACAACAGGAGGATGGAGTCAGACTCAAAGCCAGACCCAGAGCCTGAGGCTCAGGCTCCAGACAACTCCCAGGTCGGGACTCCGGACACATCCGGGTTTGAGGTAACTGCCAACCGGCTGGAGCAGCTGATGAAGAGCATGGAGGTGCTGTTGTCGGACGTGGAGCAGCTGCGGAGCCACTGCAGCCACCAGGCCACTGAGCTGATGCAGGCGGCGGTGGAGCTGAGGCAGCAACAAGATGAGCTAAAGGAGAGTTACTTGGAGCTGTCCAGGGAAATGCAGGAGATCGTGGATACAGTGGACGAGCTGTTCAGCACCAAGAGTGCCTTTGAAGCCAAAGAGAAGCAAGCACAGAAACTGAACCGGCAGCTCTGAGGGATAGAAAGTGTCTGACAGACTTTGTTTTTCATTGAGGAAAAAACCAAAACTGTGGGGGGGTGGTTTTGGATTTGGATGTGTGTGTCAAAATTTGGTAGTGGGGTGAGATTCTTCTTTGTTTTTTTCTTTGTTGTGCAAATTTTACTTTTTAGGTCTATATCTGACAACCACAGTCACTGAAAAGGAGTTTGTAAAATGCATGATTCTATGTCACTACACTTAGTCCATACAGTGCATTACAGCAACATAACAAATTACAGCCTGAAAAATAACCGTGAAGTTGAATCAAAACCTCTCTGTCAGTTTGAATAAAACTTGAACATTATGAACTTAACAAGGGTACAAATTATTGCATTGCTTTCACACTAGATTGCCATGTGCTGCTGTCTTTAACACAGGCGATGACAAGACCATGCAAAGGTCCAACCTGCGCTGCGTGTCAACAAATGATTTACTATCACTTCTGCTGTCATCACATTCTTTTCCTGCTCACCCACTAACAAACACACACGCATCACAGCTATTATTTTCCATCACCAAGGTATTCTGTGCTGGCAGTTAAGACTAAAGTATATATGTTACTCTCGTCAGCCTGGATGGCTGCTCCTTCTTCATCTTTGCAGAATTTCTGGCACGGGAATGTTTCTCTTCACTGTTGGCTGTTGGTGCATCCTCCATGTTCTCTTCCTATTCAGGCCATACTCCACTGTGGTTTCTCACAAAAATAAACCTAAATAGAGCCTTGGGGCGACGTTTACCTCCCACCAGCTCCTCAGTTGTGACTTAATGGTCTGTATTTAGTGGTTATGGGATGTGTGAAAGGGACATTCAGTGGCCAGCAACCTGAAAAAAATGGGAAATTTCACTTTAGTGGGTTTCTCATGTAAAGGCTTAATGGATATTATTGCTTTAACATTTGTAATGTATGTATGCAACCATTAAATGATGTGTACCAGAATTTTCTCTTCGTCTTCTTCTGTATTGGAACAAACAATGATTTTACTCAATTGTTGCACAAAAGCACTTTTTTGTTTTGATAATTTCCTTAACTAAAACACATGGCTGCTACTGAAAAGACTACAACTGTACATAGTCTCACAGCCTGGGGGTCTTAACTGCAAATAGAAGAAATCACAGCTCATATAACATCAAAAAAAGAAGTTAAAATCTTTTTGGGGAAGAAAAAAAAACAGCTTCTCTGTGTGGTTGAAACCTGACACTTTATGGGTTGTGGTGTTGGTGAGGATGAGAGGGTGAGGAGATAGAAAGCTGGGTGTCAGTGCCTACCTTCACTACTGAGGTGCTTGTCCCTCTGGACTGCTGGTCGACCAGCTGGGAATTTACTTCAAGAAGGTAAGACAAAATAGGATCTGATGATATTTGTTATTAGCTGTTTAATCTATCCACATCAAATGCATGTTTTAAACATTAGCAAAGAAATCACCAAGGATATCAAGGAATTTGTGATACACATTAGAATAGTAATAGCGTTTGTGTCTACCAGGGACTGCAGATGGACATTAGCTAGTAGCTACATCTGGAACAATACATCTCTTCACCTTGAGTGAGATTAATGTTTTTTGTACATGATCCCTGACTAATAAATGTAAAAATTAAAAAAATGTATTAATGGACTAATTGCATCATTCATAATAAATAGTACTTGCTTGGAAAGTTTAGTTGTTTGGTTGCTATCCTATCAGTAGTTCTGCAGTAGCTTCTGGTGAACATGAACATCCTGCAAGTCCTGGGTCTCCTACAGCTGCTGGCTGTGCCTGCTGTCACTGTGAGTCTCACTTTTAACAATATTAATAATATTGTTCCATTTGAATGTCCATGTCAGTAACAAGTACTTTAGTACAGATGGAAATTGCAAAGAAGGCTAAGTATGGTATGTACAAAATCTCAACATATAAAAAAGCTTAATGTTTACTTTCTGACACGAGTGCCATCAGTTATGTTGTTTATATGTCACAGAGCGGGTTTATACACACGTTATGCAACGTGTACAGGACGGCGTCCAGCTTCTATTTTGGTGTCTCTAGCATGCTCTTAGTGTGTGTTAGTGGTTCGTGGTGGGCTATGATAAGGTGTGTGAGAGTACTATGTGTTCCAGAGGCTGAGCGAGTCAGAGTTTTACTGTTTTTTTCCCCCAGCTGATACAGCCGGCCCATGACTCCTGGGGAGAGTTTGGAGCCTATGGGCCCTGCAGTCGCACCTGTGGCACAGGAGTGGCAATGAGAACGAGGAAATGTATCACTTCAAGGTAGGACGTAGAGACGTAGGGTGTTAGGATGGGATGATAGGCTCATATCTTACAGATTTTGTAATGAGGGTCCCTAGTATTTGATTTGGAATAAAAGTTTTAAAATTTTTCACATCTATCGCCCTCCTTTATCTCGCATTGCCTTTTTATTTTCAGTTACTACTTTATTCTAGTTATTCTAGTTAAGTTATGCACATGATCTGCATTTCAATGTTTTAGACATGACCAATAAAGCCAAATGCATTTAACAAAAAAGAGAGATATTGGGCTTGCATGCAAACAGCATTTTTCTTCTCTCTTGCAGGACAGATGGAGGACATAACTGCATAGGATCTTCTAAATCCTTCCGAACTTGTAATACACATGTAATCATCCTTAAACTATTTCTTGCGTCTTTATAAATTACATCCACCCACAACCTGCACTAATGTATCCCAAAATATGCCAACAATACAGCATTTTGTGTCACTGCAGGAATGTCCAGTTGGATCCAGGGACTTCAGGGAGGAGCAGTGCTCCCAGTTTGACAGAATGGACTTTCAGAGCAAACGCCACACATGGGTTCCTTACTATGGAGGTATAAGAACTATAATATACTGTACATCCACATTACCTAAGTCTAGGTGAAATAATACATTCAAACCATACTAAACATGAGTGCAGACACTATTGAAGACAGGTCTGTGATGTTTGGGGGTTGTATATATTTTAGCACAGAATTTTTATGGCTGTATCTGTTTTATAGCGTCCAATCCATGTGAGCTGAACTGTGTGCCAAGAGGAGAGAACTTCTTCTACAGACACAGACTTGCAGTGGTGGATGGGACACCATGTTATGTGGGCCGCACTGATATCTGTGTGGACGGCATCTGCAGGGTGGGAACAAAACAATATAATAACAGCCTTTCAGAGCTGTATATCTGTATCAATATCTATTTTTCTTAGCTTTTATTGATGCAATGAATATTGGCTCAGCATGTTGGTTCTCAGTACAGCTTTCTCACACAGCAATCCAAGTTCAGTCTTTCACTGCTGCACATCGAGCTGTTTAGAGGAGTTGCTCAAAGGCATTTTCACACTAGTTGTTGACTTGATATATAATTGATTTTGAATAATTTGTCTCTCTCCAGATACTGATCCATGGAGAGTTCATGGGTTTGGATGGGGACACTAATTCTGTTCACTCTGCTGCTCCTGTTGCTGTTGCTCCTCACCCAAGGGAGACACTCACATACATCTACAAAACTGGTGTCTATGGCGAGTGCTCTGCCACCTGCAATGGAGGCATGCAGCATCGCAGCGTGGAGTGTTGGGTTCAGGACCCAGCCAACCCCCGTGTGGTGGATGAGTCTTACTGCATTTCCCAGCGCCTGCAGAGGCCACAGAGCCAGCAGGCCTGCAACATGCATCCCTGTGCTGCTGAGTACAGTGTCTCCAGCTTCCATGTGGTTTGTACCACTTAACTTTAACATTAACATCAGCCACTAGTATGACATAGAGGCTACCAATTGTCTTGACTATGGCCTCATATGGCTTCACAATGATCATTATGCTGAGTTATCAAAACTGATTTGGTAATGATATATGTTTAAAAGTGTTTAATTAGCTTGTTGTGGGCTGACAAAATTTGAATATCTTGTTGCATATGACGGTCAGTGCTCTGTGACTTGTGGGGAAGGCCAGCAGACGAGGGAGGTGATCTGTGTGGGGCCAGGGGGTGAACATCTGGCTGACCATGCCTGTAGTGGACTGGCAAGACCTCCTTCTGTCCAGACCTGCCGCAGACCTGCCTGTCACACACACATTACCTGGCATGTGACTGACTACGGACTGGTAGGCGTGGACTGGGAAGAAATCTTTTATCTCTCCTTTATCTTCACATGATTTACCCTCTCCTGTCTTGTCTCTGCAGTGCACTAGAAGCTGCAGTGGTGGTGTGAGGGAGAGGAGAGTGGGCTGTTTTGATATAGATTTGAACCCCTACCCAGAGGCTCAGTGTGGAACCGCAAGCAGACCCGTCTCTGTGGAGGCATGCAACTCACAGCCCTGCCCCGGAGCACAAAGTGAGCCAAATCGGAACTACTTTTTTGGTTTGATTGTTTCCCCTTGTTTGTATTTAATCAATGTACTTTCTCTTTAGCGGTCCCAAGTGCACAGGACCCAAGAGTACATGAAAGCACCATGAGAGGATTTGTGCCCCATGTTCCAGAAGACCCTTCAGGTATGTGGAGCATGTGGGGGATGTTGTGTGATGTTATTTTCTTTCATTGCATGATTGAATATGCAGTTGTTATGTGTATACTGTATGTGTAGCCAAAGCAGTAGTAAAGAAGATGTACATGTAAGATTTTAAAAGAATTTAAAATTAGTGAGCAACTAGTTATTTGAGCTCAGGTATTACTATTTTTGAGTGAATTCATCCTCAGGCAGTAACGAAAACATGCCCTTATGTTGTAATTGCTGCTGTCTAGACCGTGATTGCACTGCACTTTTTAATACCTTGAAACTGGAAGTCATGTTTAGATTCTAAAAAAGTATCCAGCCAAATTTAATCCTAAATCTTCAAAAAAGGATAAACACACATTTTCAGAGGTCTATGGCATGTACAGTATGTAGCAGTATGCTTGTTTGACCATGTCTGTGTTTACTTGCTTTAGCTTCCAGGCCACATACAAACATTAGGTATGATTCCTATCCTCCTGTGATTGGTCCTCACTGTGCGCAGTCATTCTATGGCTGCTGTCCCAATGGCCATACCTCTGCCACGGGGCCCAGGAACGAGGGCTGCTCCCAAGATGACTGTGTCCGCACTAGGTAACTCAGCTTCCCGGATCCCATTCTTATAACCAATATATGACATAAATGAAATTGATGGATGGCTCAATAAAGTGTTTCCAACATTCAAAAAAATCTCTCTTCCTTAGGTACGGCTGTTGTTTGGATGGGGTGACTCCAGCTCAAGGATTTGGAAGGGCAGGATGTCCTGAGTACCAGACAACTGTGGTAGGAATCACATCCATTTCTCATCTTGTTCCAATAAACTCATTAAAGTTGTTAAATAGTGCAGATTTATTAAAGGGTCTCTCCACTGATTTTACAAATCAAAATCACTTTACTCTTTATAGAAAGTGCTACTCAGCCTGTAAAAATAATTGTATAGTGTCTTCTTTGGCTCTGGAAAAGCTTTGGCAAGTCTGAGAAAATAACCAGAGTGATGTCATAGTGATGTCATATGGGTTACAAATCAAGGGTGTGAAATTTGAAAGATGTCCTTTCACTAGGAAGGGAGGGTCTAATGAAAGACACTATTTCGTTGCATTATGGGAAGTGTAGGATGCAGTGTTTTTGGAGCTTGACCCATATTAGCGACTAAAAATCAGGATATCTTGGCCTCTGTTTCGATCATTATTTTTTTAATCTGTCTCTCACAAGTCCCCCAACTTTAAGGAAGCACAATAGTATATCACTGGAATACCGACTTTTTAAAAGTACCCTCTAAATAGTTCCTCTTTACCTGCTATATACTGTATATCTGCTACATTTACCAGCTATACAAGATTTACTATATTTCTCTTTCTGTCATTCTCCCTAAGCAGCACTCACCACCTCCTGCCCCTCCATCCACTGGTAATGTGTGCTCCCTGCCTCTTGATGAGGGCCCCTGTGATACTTGGAAGGTCCGCTTCTACTACGATTCAGGCACTGGCAAATGTACCGAGTTCTGGTTTGGAAGCTGCCAGGGCAATGCCAATAACTTTGTGTCCCTGGAAGCATGCCAGAGAGAGTGCGGGGGTGTGGTTAGGGAGCCCCCACCTGCACCTCAAAGGAGAGGGTCACCCAGGGGTGCTCTGAGGGCAAGGGCATAACCATGCTCACCACTAATACCTCCAAATCATGGGATAACCACAGTGCTCTCTGTATGAAGCTAATCATATATTTGTACACACGTAGAATTTACATATATGAAGACACACACAAACATGTATTGTAAAACCTACCACACCCTACCTTTCATTTAAACATCTGACTTTACATTAAAAATGATTTAGATAGCCTCACATTAACTAACATGATTCCAGCTCATGGTTCTGATTTTATTATCTTTTTGATCTTTGGCATTTTGTTTGTGACGCTCTATATATATCTATAGTATATTCATTTATGTATTTTGCCTTATAGATCAGAACTAAAATAAAATAATGTCAATGTGAATCCCCACAAATCATGAACCTAATTAAATAAATTTTAATCTATCTGGTAACGTTGAAAAAAAAACTGGTGTGGTTTATTGTCTCCATCTGCTTTTGCAATGTCATTTTCTGTTATTTTATACTTCTACTTCATCCTTCTACTCCATTACATTGCAGAGGCAAATATTGTACTTACTCCATTACATTTATTGAACAGATTTAGTTACTTGCTACTTTGCAGATTAGAATTTTACACAGAAAACATATGCACAACAGCATCGGCCGGCTACAACATTAAAATACTAGCTACACATTAATGCATCAGTAATAATAATCGAGTAAATAAAATATTGCAATTATAACACTGACAGGAGCCATTACAGTGCATAATAAGCGCTTTTACTTTTGATACTTATTTTGATAATAATAACTAAGTAAGATTCTAAGGCATGACTTTTACTTGTAATAGAGTGTTTTTACTTCACGAGATTGCTACTTTTATTTAAGTAAAAGACATAAATACTTTTTCCACCACATACGGTGGCCCTGAAGGTCAAAACACAACAACACACAACGACACAGCAAACACAACGACACACCAACATTTCATTTTGTGTTTTGTGAAATGTCGTTGTGTTTTGTCTAATGTTGATATGTTTTGACCTTCAGGGCCACCGGACAAAGTGTTTCATACACATTAGAAATTGACCCTGAATGTTTAAGGCCAGACTTTTAATTTGAAACCAAAACTTTATTTGGAAGGCGTTTCACTCTACAACCGGAAAAAGATTTATTTCATTTCCCCTGAATATTTTTCTTCAGCTACATCGCACGGGGTATTGAGAAGCATAAACAACGAGTTTTTTTTTTTGCAGTTTTGCATCCCTAATAAATACGCAAGATCTGCGGTCAGCACAAACATGGTAAGAGTGTTTAGATTTATGTTTTAAGGGGTAAAAACTTGCAGTATTAGCTATATTAGCTCCTGTTAATCCATCATAGCTAAGCTAACAAGCTACGAGGCTAACGCTTACTCTGTCAAACATCTATCTTGTCCAGTTTCTTCTGTTGCTATAACACGTAGTGTTAACGTTAACGCTTAAATTACTCATCTCTGCCTGTTAGCTTAAATATGAATAAAGTATGTGGGATCTTTTGTGAAAGACTAGTTATTACGTTAGTGTAATAGCCAGCGATCTCTTGCTAAATAACCAGCGTCTACCTCCTGTTTGAAAACCTCTGGGATAAGGTTACACGTAATGCTTGATGTATCAGAGAAAAACACAAAACTGCGTTTCAGTAATTCAGATGATGATAGTGTGATCTAAAGAGCTGGCATTATTGTGTGTATTAAATATTATTAATAATTTTTACAGTCGCACACAATTTTGCTTGTCCAACCAACCAAGAGACCTGAGGGCCGCACATATGCTGACTATGAGTCAGTGAATGAATGTATGGAAGGTGAGTCTTCAGCTGTTATATAGCTGTTTTAATAGTTTTTACTATTAAGTCACAGTGCTCTTTTGTCTTTACCTTTTGTTGTAATAAGTGTAGCCTAAGCCATATTCTGTTATTATCACCATTACATTTTTATTTTAACAAAATTTCTCAGTGAGACTTCCTGTCAACATTTGGAGGGCTACGCTCACTAAATATTTTATTTATCTCTGAAATAAAAACATATTTAAGATTACTTAAGTTAAAGTAAGTATAAATGTTTTTATATTTATTTTGTAATTTGTTGGTTAGTGAATGGTAAGTGCGAGTTGAACCTATAATATTTCAACTGTCATCACTATCATTGATAAACCTTTTTTTTATTCACAAATACCCAAAGTGCTTTAAACAGTTAGTTGATTGTCAAGATTGATTAATTCAGTTTTATAATTTCATCTCTTTTATTAATCCTTTTCTTATTTCTCCTTTCTCTCTTCTCTCCCTTTTTAGTGAAATCTGTAGTTTTCATTTACTTTACAGTCTCTCTAATGAACCTTGTTCTCTTGTGAAAACTACTATATACACTAAATTAAGTTTATTTATCTGTACCGTTTTAGCTATTTTCTTTTATGCACGTTTGGAAATGTTTTTGCTTCCAGTCAGCATGTCCTGCACCTCTCTTCCAGGTGTTTGCAAAATGTATGAAGAGCATCTTAAGAGGATGAATCCAAACAGTCCCTCCATCACTTATGACATTAGTCAGTTGTTTGACTTTATTGACGACTTGGCAGATCTGAGCTGTCTTGTGTAAGTATGATTTGGCTGGTAAAATCCTGTCGATTTGAATGAAAACCAACCTTGCATTGAATGTGTTGATTACTTCCAGTAAAAACTATAATTTAATAATTTAATTTGTATACAGGTACAGAGCTGACACTCAAACATACCAACCATACAACAAAGACTGGATCAAGGAGAAGATATATGTCTTGCTGCGGCGTCAGGCTCAGCAGGCAGCAAAGTAAAAGCATCAGTGAGGAGATGTCTTGCTACACACACTTCCAAGGACTTTACTGTATATTGGGAAATGAAGGGTTTTGAAAAAATGGGGTAAAGTCAGAAATGTTGGGCTATATATAGAATTGGAGTTGTGCTTGGCAACATACATATGTTTATTTGTTACACTATGATGAGACTGGGGCTAGTGGCTGCAAAGACTAACTTATTGGTGGAGAGGGATCCCTGCTTGAAGAAATGCTCCCCAGGCTAGATAAAACATTTTTTTGTTTGTCAAACTTTTAGTAGTAGTAGTAGTGTGCTTTCAGTTTCCCTAAAGGTTATGTGATGTTTTTTTATACAGGCTACCTTTACTGTGCATTTGTATTTGAACATGCTGTTGATTTTGAATGCAGGTGATTCATTTTTGAATGACATGAATGTCTGCAGACTGACTAACCCATTAATTTAACTGATCCCAGAAGATTTATTTTCCACATTTCATCTGTTATTACTATTGTTACTATAGCCTACCATCATGATGTAAAATGCTGTTTTTGTAAACGTTTTGTTCTGCGTAGAATCTGATTTCAACTATCCCTGTTGCTGTTTTCTTTGATTTAAACAAAATAAACAGTTGTTTTCTGACTGGTTTCCACTCTTGCATACCAAATATAACCTTTGGCACGATAAGGAATACATTTTCTAGTTAATTTAATGTCGCAGTATAGAAATTACTGGTTGACAAGGATCTACAACTCTGTGGATCCAATTATTTGTCAAATGGTTGGACTACCGGGTGAATATAATGCAGAGTGGCTGGATAGTAAGTAATATAAAAGGTATCGAGCTGAATGATGTTGGATGTTGCTGGAGCCTCTCAACGAGGAATTTCTGCTGATCACCATTAGAAATTGAATTTCTGGTCTGTAATGTTACTGTCTCTTTAAATGTGGCGGGTTGCCCTGTTGTTTCTGTGCTGGAAACCCCGTACTGACTCTGAAGGGACCCAAGATGGCTGAATACTCACGGGGGGGGCAGTTAGCAATTATCTGAGCAAGACATCGGGAATGAATGGCAAATAGCATTGTAATGTAAAGCGTGAACTTGAAGAAATCATACGACTACAGTTTGTTGGTTTGCATAATTTTTGCGATGCATGAATACCAGTAAGGAGAGAGTGGTCTCTCCGCGGCCCCGAGCCAGAACATGGCGGAACATTT
Source organism: Maccullochella peelii (assembly GCA_002120245.1). NCBI lineage: Eukaryota > Metazoa > Chordata > Actinopteri > Centrarchiformes > Percichthyidae > Maccullochella > Maccullochella peelii. The sequence continues at coordinate 231,059 of LKNJ01000088.1, read as the reverse complement.
GGGGAAGAAATAGCAGCTACCGCTAGCTAGCTGGCGTATTATTCAGACAATTAGAAACATTGGTCCAGGGTAAACACGGTGTCTGCGGTCCGCAAGTGTGAAATAATGTTATCGGTGCACAACTCTGGCCATTTTGCTTCAAAGGGTTGTTTAACATTGAATATATGGAGCGTAGGCAGTTAGCGTACTCGCTAGCTAGTTAACGCGTTAGGTTTGCTAGCTAACGTAACTGGCAAACGTTTCCCGCAAGTGTACAAACTGTACTAAGAAGCAGGAAGAGTGTTTTGGGAACCAGAGATCGTAACGGCGGGGCTTATCGTGAATACTCCTCTCAACTATGTGCTAGGACTTTGTAATGTCTGTCAGCCCTTGTTTTGTAGATTAACACGTTAGCTAACGTCAATACCCTCCGCACTGTACATTAGACTGTCGTTAGCCTGCTACAATGGTTTGTAAGCTGAATTTATGTGGCGCGTTGCCTATAACCCTGGCGAGATAAGTTTTGAGGCAGCTCGTTAAAATAATCAGATATTGTAGTTGTAACTGCAGAATCGATCGGGGAATCTTCCTGTACATACTCGTCCATGTGTTTCACTTTTAAGCTCTTTCAAAGAACTGTTAGCCCGGTTGACCCCCTGACGCTAGTTAAGTAAAGTTAAAAAGTGAATTGAAGTTGTGGCGTTATTAGGTGAAGCAGACACCCTGTAAAAGCCAAGAAGGGCCGGGAGGGGGAAACCGGTAACAACTACCTGTCAGGATGACGGACACTCGTCGACGAGTCAAAGTCTATACCCTCAATGAGGACAGACAGTGGGATGACCGTGGGACCGGGCACGTCTCCTCGGGCTATGTGGAGCGTTTGAAAGGCACGTCTCTACTGGTGCGAGCAGAGAGTGATGGTAAGGGCAAATGCCAACTTAGAGATCACCTGCAGTGTATTTACCGTCATAATAGTTGCTCAGTAATTACTACACGTAAACAACAAACGCAAACAGATTTATTTTAACCAGCTATATCAGCTGGAACCATGCATGTAACCCTTTTGACAGCACTTACGGGTCACCTTTGTTTTTAACCTGACAGGTTCCCTACTGTTGGAGTCTAAAATCAATCCAAACACAGCCTACCAGAAACAACAGGTCAGCACATAGCATGATACAGTACACTCAGAATAGAATAGAATATGGATTTTCCTTCTCGTGTACTGATTGTAAATTGGCTTCTTTTTTCTTTTGGAAAGGATACGTTGATAGTATGGTCAGAGGCTGAAAATTATGATCTGGCACTCAGCTTCCAGGAGAAGGCTGGCTGTGATGAAATCTGGGAGAAAATATGCCAGGTAACTGCACTTCTCTTTGTGTGGGTGTATGTTTGTCTGCTTCATCTGTGTATGCATTTGATAGCAAGTGTGTTTGGGTGTTCCTGGTGATTACTAGTCACATCCTATGTCCTGGGTGGGAAATTTAACTTTTTAAAATGTGAACATCTATCGGCCACAAGATAAGTGTTCAAATTCACCAGCCACTCAATAGTAAATCATTATTTTGTGTTTGAAATCTACCAGTCACTTTTATATTTTATCATCATTTGGCTGGTGGCAATTTCACATGTTTGTCTCATTGTTAAGGTGCAGGGAAAGGACCCATCAGTGGACATCACCCAGGATGTGGTTGACGAGTCTGAGGAGGAGCGCTTTGACGACATGTCGTCGCCAGGTCTGGAGTTGCCACCATGTGAACTGAACCGCTTGGAGGACCTGGCTGAGCTGGTGGCCTCCTCACTCCCATCACCACTGCGGCGTGAGAAACTGGCACTGGCTGTGGAGAACGAGGGCTACATTCGCAAGCTCCTGGAACTGTTCCGTGTGTGTGAGGATTTGGAGAACAGAGAGGGACTGCACCACCTGTATGAAATCATTAAAGGCATCTTCCTGCTCAATCGTACTGCACTCTTTGAGGTTATGTTCTCTGATGAGTGCATCATGGACGTCATTGGTTGTCTGGAGTTTGACCCAGCGCTCCCGCAGCCACGGCGGCATCGGGAGTTTCTAACTAAGACAGCCCGCTTTAAGGAGGTGATCCCCATCTCTGATCCTGAACTGCGTCAGAAAATACACCAGACGTATCGGGTGCAGTATATTCAGGACATGGTGCTGCCCACACCCTCTGTTTTTGAGGAGAACATGCTGTCCACCCTGCACTCCTTCATCTTCTTCAACAAGGTGGAGATTGTGGGCATGCTACAGGTGAGATAGGCAGACATGTATTACAAGGTTTGCCAGTGAATGGTATTTATTATTTTTAAATGAGATGTGTGTATGCACCACATTTTCACTTTAAGATTTTGCTGACTGCAAAAGCAAATGATACAAATGTAAATGAGCTTAATATAAACAAGCTTTACGAATACACAACCCTGTCATAATATCCAACATCAAAATGCACACATGAGAATATTTTTAAAATGGTGTTTATGCCGTGAGGACTGGAAATTATAGTAATTGTAGGATTGTTCAGAGGTTTTATTTTTGGCTGATTGTGCTTTACCCAGTCTGAGTTTGTCTGCTAGTCTTTTATGATCATGTGATCTTTGTGTTTTTGTACTGTGTCAACTCAGCAGTGTTTATGTATGGCTGTCTCCATAGAGATGGAGAAGTGTTGTGTAAATCAGTTATGCTGCGCTAGAGGAAAACTGAAACTGGCACGCTGTTGACTTGGGTACGCTGTGCTGTGTGGAATTCTGAAGTCAAACACTACTGATATGGACCTTTTCTTCATCACTTAACACAAGGCAGTCTTGTCAAGCCAAAATTAACAGACCAAGTGTTTTATTCAACTAAACTAGCACTTGATGTACTGGATCGCAGATATGTTTGAATGGAACTGGGTTGTCAGTGTAAAAAACCTTATATACTTATCCCATGAGGGTTATGTACATAAGGATATGTACATATGTTATGTACAAATGTTACGTTGTGTTTTTTAAGACTTTTTATATACCATAGATTTTCTTTAATGTAAACTGAAGTAGTTCTAAATTATTTCTGGTTGTGAACTGAATATAAAGAGGTGTTTATAATATGTCACACTTCAAAAATATAAGTCATAAATATAACTTCAAAATCGGTCATTGGTAAATTTGGTGGATGTTATTTTTGTTTCCTGGTTATTTGTATCTGACTTGTACCATTTCAGATCACTAACAACTTTGTTACGATAGATTTAGCAGAGTGCACAATTGGTGACATACAATGTGTGAGGGTCAAGGGTGATTATTTTTATTTTTTTTTCCATATTCTGATTTGTTGACCCTCTATATGATACTCACCCCCTCTTATCTCCCCTTCACTTTCGGTGTCAGGACGATGAGAAGTTCCTGACAGACCTCTTTGCACAGCTAACAGATGAGGCTACAGATGACGACAAAAGACATGAACTTGTATGCCAGACGTTCATCAGACATTATTTATCGAATACTGTTCTCATTTTTGTCCTTGTCCCTTGTTTCTTAGAGCTGTGTTTGTTTCTTCGTTGTAGGTGAACTTCCTAAAGGAATTCTGCGCATTCTCACAAACGTTACAACCTCAAAACAGAGACGCCTTCTTCAAGACATTGTCAAACATGGGCATTCTACCTGCACTAGAGGTCATACTGGTGAGTGCAGAAACCTTAACATAAATCAGAATTAAGTTCATTGGGCAAGTTTTCCTCAGACATACAAAGAATTTGGCTCTTGGTGTCAGTAGGTCTGGTAGTGGGATGGCCCTTTTTTGCATTAGGATAATGGAATGTGCCTTTATAAATTGAAAGTTGAATTAAGTGACATACCCCTAGAAGAAAAGCATGAAGGAAAACAGAAACAAGCAAATATTATCAGTGAAGTGTATATTTGAGTGTTGGCAGTATGTTGATACAACTTTGCATCTTTTCCATACAATGCTATTTGGTTACCATGGATTGTGCACATCAGAACCAGACTCCCTTAACTGTGGTATTAAATTACATCGTGTTGTGACTGAGGAGGCTGTTTTATGATTTGTATTTTTTTGTGTGCAGCTCTTCAAGTGAATGACATTCAGCAGCGTTTGTCTAGTTTAAGGGTATTTCAGGATTTCTCGTATGGACCATGACACAGCATTTTTTTTTTTTTTTTTGAACAAGCAAATTAATTTGTATCGCAATAAAACAAACCAAATATTGTTTTTGACTGTATAATGGTCAACTTTGAGGCTTGCCATACATTGAACATACAGTTCAATGTATAGTACACGCAAAAATAAAAAACAACCATCAGGGTGGCAGCTGCAGGTTGTCATGGTATTATTTGGTCTGATGATGAAAGTGTAGAAAGGAGCATCTGCTTGTGTTGGGTTGTATTACAGCTGAATTAGTCTTGTCAGACACTTATTGAACTGGTGCATCTAATCCATACCTGGTTGTATTATCTTTCAGGAGAGTATGCTCTTGGTGCTCTTGGGTTGGCTGTAGGCCACACTGAGATCCTAATTTAAATATGTACATTCAGAGGTGGCAAAGCCACATTCCTGATCAGTTATCTGTGGATGTAAATCTGACCAGAATGTTGATATTCCAAACACCCTAGCTCTATAGATGCAAAAAAATAAATAAAAAAGAGTAATAGGTTGGCTGCTGTGTGTGTGGTGGGGTGGGGAGTTAACAACCTGAAAAGAGGGGATGCTCTTATACCACTTTTCATTCAAGGATAATTTACTTTACTAATTGGTAAAGAGATCTGATCACAGATCAACAGAATTCCCTCTCAAATGTCATGTGAGGACAGATTGTGTCACATGGTGAACACAAAGAGGGTTGGCTTGATATACACCTGATTCCGTTTTAACTTAAAGAACTGAGTTTGGTTTGTTTTTATTTTGACATCTTCACTCCCAGTTTTTCTTGTTAGTTGAAGCAGTTACTTTGCTTTTACTACCACATCAGTGACTGCAGAAGAACGAGCAAGAACAATGGATCTGATACAAGAGGACAGATTAAACAGCCAAATACACTTTGTTCTCAGACAGAATTAACTAGCAGTTTTTTTTCCTGCATCCAGCCAGCCTCTGAGCATGCAATTGGTTATGTTCTTGTTTTTGTACCATACACTACAAGCCGCTATCCTGTTTGATTCAGTTTTGTGAAGAACTTTATCCTGAAATACATAACACTTGCAGGTCAGGGAAAATATTTAAACAAATACATGAAGCAGATTTAAACCTCAAATAGTAGGTTGATCACCAACACATGTTGAGATATGTGTGCACCTTTGCACATACAGACATTTGTGAGAGTAATACTCACTTCCCCCTCCTTCCTGTTCACAAACACCCTTGGAAGAAAGGAAAAAATAATCTGTGTAAGTTAAATTAAATGCAGTTGGGTCCTTTTTTGAATATTACTTTTGTTTTATTTTTGTTATTAGGGTAAGGCAAGACTTTATTGATCCTTAAGGGGAAATTCACAATCCACTGACAAATATAATGTATGTTCATGAAACAGGGAATGGATGACGTTCAGGTGCGTGGGGCAGCCACAGATATTTTCTCTTATCTGGTGGAGTACAACCCCTCCATGGTACGAGAGTTTGTCATGCAGGAGTCTCAGCAGAATGATGATGTGAGTATGTGAACAAAGTCAGCCAGAAATATCAGATTGATATTCATGTATCACACAGGTGGATATAAACGTGTGTCATGGTACTAATGATTATTGATTGGCCTTCCAGGACATCCTCCTGATCAACCTGATCATAGAACACATGATCTGTGATACAGACCCAGAGCTAGGTGGAGCGGTGCAGCTGATGGGCCTACTACGGACTCTGGTGGACCCTGAGAACATGCTGGCTACTGCAAATGTGAGTGTGCGGGTTACTCCTAAACATGTCAGTTTATACTGACAACGACTTGGCAGTAAATCCGAGTACGTGATTCTTAGATCCAGCTTATCCAGAATCACTTCTGAACGTTTGATTCTTTTTGTTTTGTGGAGGCGTTGCTTGCTCAATTAAGTTCACTCAAACTGGATCAAGCAAAAACACCTTTAAGGTCTTTTCATTTTATTATAATAGACGCAAGACTTAAGAGAAGGAAACTGAGTTCACCAAGAGTTGGGCATCACCGGAAGGAAGTGGTTATTACAAGGAGCGAGAGGGAGTGGTGTTCTAAATATGCAAGTGCCACGTTTGCTTCTAAACATGCAAAAGAGAAAGATTTGATCCATATGTGGATATTGGCTGTTAAAACAGAGTACACATACATTAGTCACATCAGAAAAAAGTTAATCTCCAGTAGCTGAAAAAGTTGGTGGCGCTAGGCCTGAGCTCTGCACCTTCACCATTGATTTTAAGTTTAGGCTACTGTAGAAGCATTCATTGTAGTAGATATCAAAGTCATGTTGCTCGGCAAAAAATGTATTCTTTCTTCTTTTTTTTTTTTCCTTTCCAGAAAACAGAAAAGACAGAGTTCCTGAGCTTCTTCTACAAGCACTGTATGCACGTCCTCTCGGCTCCACTACTGGCCAACACCACAGAGGAAAAACCTAGCAAAGGTATTGAATACCTGTAAGGTGTCTGTACGTGTGTGTTAGTTTTGTAAATGTAACATTGAGATTAATAAACACGTTTTTTTTAATGTACCTTCATTGTTCTATTAGATGACTTTCAGACATCCCAGTTGCTGGCTTTGATTTTGGAGTTGCTGACATTCTGTGTTGAGCACCACACCTATCACATCAAGAACTACATCATCAACAAGGACATTCTCAGGAGGGTGCTGGTGCTCACTGCCTCTCAGCACGCCTTTCTGGCACTATGTGAGTCACATATAATCACATCTAGATCTTTCATTCTAGGTACCTGTTAAATCGGACAAAACTTTAAACCATTTCACTTTTTAAAGCTCATTTGTTTTGAGCTCAGTATTCATCTTTATCTTTTTGTGCCCAGGTGCCCTGCGCTTCATGCGGAGGATCATTGGTCTGAAGGATGAATTCTACAATCGCTACATTATGAGAAACTTTCTCTTTGAGCCTGTCATTAAGGCCTTCCTCAACAACGGCTCACGCTACAATCTCATGAACTCGGCCATCATTGAGATGTTTGAGTATGTCCGTGTGGTGAGTATTGCTTGAATCTTTTCTTTTTGTCTTTTTTATTTATTTATTTTTTTTAGATACGTATCTTTTGATGTTATTATAGTTCTGTTGCTTGTCTTCTCAGAGTTGAGCAGCATGTCAAACCTGTACAACCTTACAGTGTCATAAGGATGATGTATGGCTCACTGGAGTATATACACTGGAATACTTGTTTGTTTGTCAGCCAGCCAGTCATTTTATACACCTAAAAAGACATTATTTTATATTTGGTCAAGTTTACACTGATCGTAAATGGGAGTTGCATTTGTGATGCAATTCTCTGCTCAGATCTGAAAAAAGAAACCAATATTCATAAGTTGTCAAACCACATCCTCAAAAGTGAAAAATTGTGCTACATACGTTTTATTGATTCATTTTAACTTGTTTGGCGTGATCTCCCCTCTCTATTTCTCTCCCTTCCTCCTTTTCTCCTCACTTTATTTCTCTTCTGCTCTGTCTCTGTCCTAAACTCTAAACTGCTCGTCTTACCTTTACATACTATCAATTTCCCCTCCTACTGGGTTTCTACACTCCTCTTTCTCTGCACTCCCATTGCTCCCAGGAGGATGTGAAGTCTCTCACAGCTCATATAGTAGAGAACTACTGGAAGGCTCTGGAGGATGTGGACTACGTCCAAACGTTCAAGGGCCTAAAGCTGCGGTATGAACAGCAGCGAGAGAGGCAAGACAATCCCAAACTGGATAGGTGAGAAAACCAAGGCTGCACTATTACTACTACTACTACTACTACTACTACTACAACTATTACACTGTTACTAATGTTTTAAAAAATGTATTATGATTTTGTCTGAGAGTGTGTCTCAAGTTAATGTGACGTCCCAGTTAGAGAACTCATTGATAAGCTGCTAAAATGACAAATATATCAGGGTTTTTTTTTTTTTTGTGTGTGTGTTTTTGGGAGTTGGGTGTCTTCTGTCACAGTGCTGTTTTAAAAAAAAATGAAAAGTGCGTACTGTATTTAGGTAGTGCCTATTTTATTTGCATCATCTTTTGAAATGTAGCTACACTGACTGTGTATAAGCAAGTGTTGTGCTACAGGAGTGCTGTTGCCACTAACGGCTGAGATTGAGCAATGTTGTACACACAGTCAAATCAGTAAGTGACAATGTGCAGAACATGTCACGTAAGACCATTATTATGTTGGAGCAGCTTAAACTCGGTGTAGCCAACACCAACAGGTGTTTCTGGTTTTTAAACGTCATATAACAATAGTTCATGTTAATTTTGTAGTTTATTTTTATTCAAATGCAAATACATTTCATATGCTCGTGGTTTACAATTGAAATACCAACCAGTGCATTATATCATATCTCTCTGTTCGGTCCTGGTAAATTGGACAGTATAAATGGTTTGTTCATACGTGTGTAGGTTACATACTGTACATGTGCACTCTAAGAAAAGCAAAGACAGAGAATCACCTCATGACTACACCTGTAAATTATGTAATACATGAGAATATCATACAAAGGTCAAGACCTTGACTGCAACAAATTTTGCATTGCATTTTATATTAAAGACCATTTTTGGGGGACAAAAAACATTGATAATGCACCTCTACAAGTAAAAGTCAATTTATTTTATACTTACCAGTATCTGTAGAAATATATTATGTAGCATACGTAGAAATTGCTAAATGTAGGACTAACAGTTGTCAAGAGTTAAGTGCAAAATGCTCTTTAAGGGGAAAGTTGGTTTAAGAAGTCTGTGATATATGTGTATTTTGTTCTATGACCTCTAAATGGTGCATTATCCTCTCCAGCATGCGCTCCATCCTGAGGAACCACCGCTTCCGTCGTGATGCACGGACACTGGAGGATGAAGAGGAGATGTGGTTCAACACAGACGAGGATGACCTTGAGGATGGTGAGGCAGTTGTTCCTCCCTCTGACAAGATGAAGACTGAGGAAGACCTCATGGAACCTATAAGCAAGTTCATGGAGAGAAAGAAATGTACGTATGGAAACGCAATGTTTTTCACTCTTGGTAGATACTTTTGGCGTGAAACTGTGCGGTTGGAGAGAATCCATGTAGTTATTTATGACAGGACAGAATATTTGTCATAGTAATGGTGGTTCATGGCTGATTGTTTTGGAAATGAGAATCCCCTATCTGGTATCTGGGGTTTCTAAATTGTTATGCAATTTAAAAAGTGCAACCTTACAACTTCAAAATATGAGGCTGGACTGTTACAATGGTTATATCAGTGTGGGAAGATCATTGACAAGTTGTAGCCTCTAGAGAAGGACTGAGGAGGGAATACTATCAGAAGAAGAAGTGTGCTGCTGTTGTATGTTTGGATTGCCATTGCCTGGGGTGATGGGGGAAAACAAACAAAGTAATGAGGATGTGAATGAAGCCAAAGCTAATATAATATCAAATTTGGCACATTTCACAGACAAAAGAGCAGATTTTTAACCAAAACAACATTGTGATTGTCTAGATTGTCTCAGTGTGCCGGATTTATGGCAGACCATGTTGAAATTTGAGTTCAAAGAACTCTTATTTACTGGGGTCATCTCCAATTAACATGTCAACATACCATTCTGATAGATAAACCTTTTACATTTTATTTGCCAGATACTTTCTGATATTGTTTAGTGCTGCTTTAGGTGCAATTATGATAAATGTCTAGTGCATATGGTCATTACATGTTTCTGTACAGTGAATCTACCTCCCCCATTTACCTGAAAAAGTCCAGTCTCAGGTACTTAAAAGACATTTGTCTGCCTTTAGAGTATCATGTGCACAAAACTGTAGTGGCATGTATTGACTTGATCTGACATGGCTGAACACTAAGTCACTCGGAAACAATAGTTTTTACATAGAAGTTAGGTCTGTTCAAAATGTTTTTTAGTAGAGCTGGGTGTTTTTCTAGAAATAGTCACTTGTTGTGACACAAACAATAAAGAGGGAAATGTGTCTTGTAAAAGCATGTTGTGGTTACAGAAGAGACATTTGTTCACCCATGAAATGGTAAAACACTTTTATATGGGGAGAATGACCATTTCTTGTTCACCTCTCCCTCTCTACCTCTAGTGAAAGACACAGATGACAAAGAAGTACTGGGGAAGTCGAGCTTATCAGGCAGACAGAACCCCAGCTTCAAGCTCGCCTTCTCTGGCTCAACTAAAACCAGCCTGTCCAGCCCTCCTTCATCTGCCTCATTGAACCCAGGTTCTCCGGGATCACCAGGTTCTCCGGGCTCAGGGGCACGGAGCTCACCCTCCACCACAACTGTAACCACAAAGGTACCTGTCAGCATGTTAATGGTAATGGTGTGGGTCTTAAACTTCAGTTGTTTTCTGTGAAGACAGTTCACTCATATTCAGTGTTAATGAGAGACAAAGTTTGAGGACAAAGCCAAACATGATTTTACACAATGTCTGTTCTGTATCAAACACTACTCAACTGAAAGAAGGCAAGAATTTGGTGGAAATTGAGCTTTAGCTATGAATCTTCACACTTAGACTGTCAATTTTCACACAACTCCCACCATACTTGTTGTGTATTACAAAGAATGGTCACCACCACCAGTGTGCCATTGGACTGTACATATTTTGTACTCAGTCTCTCTCCCTCCATTTTCCCCATATAAATAAGGCTAAAAATGGCACATGAACAAAGCCACAGGTCAAGTCCATTTTAAAATAAGTGCATTTGCCAAAGACAACATCACTGCACAAAAAGAGGAAAATTAACATAAAATGAGAACTATGCACAAGAGTGAGACCCGCACAAGAGAAAAGAAACACAATAATAACAAGTTACGAGATGAGACAAAATACAGACACAATTTGGGACAGTTTGTTGAGCACTATCTGGTTGTTTTTTGGAAATGTTTCCCAAGAGATGGGAGTGGAAGATTTGTGAAAAGACATGGAAGAACACTAAAGTTTAAAACATAACAGAGCTGCAAAACTAGTTCTCTCCTGCATTTGCAGGTAGTATAGCCTAGCAAACCCAAACCAAAGTCTACCAGGTGGCTTGTAGTTTTAGCCCAACCAAATAATACTTTTAGGTGTCTCAGTAACTGGTCAGGATGACGAGATTTTTGATATGTGTCTATTGTCTTCTTCAGGGTTTAGTGGGACTGGTGGACTATCCTGACGACGACGATGAGGAGGAAGAAGAGGAGGACGATGGTGAGAGTAAAGAGGACCCTCTGCCACCTTCAAAGAAGTCCAAACTGAGCTCCTAAAGAAGCTTCGCTGTCTCAGCTTTTGCTCCGCTCAGACAGTTTCAGTGCATAGACCTAACACAGGAATGATCAAACTTGTAAACAAATTGAATGAATGAAAGCTGCCCCTCGCTGTCACCGGGTGGCCAAAAGAGGAGCAGACTGAACGGATACAAAGCCTCCCCAGACTAGCCCACTTCATACAAGTGCCAATCAGGAAACCAGGAGTGAAGACCGAAAACCCATCTGAAAAGTGGAACAGATGTGTGGAAGTTGGGGGAGAAAAGATCACACTCAAAAGATCGTCAGCAGACTCGCACAGTATGAGACGGGTGGAGTTTGGTGATTTAAGACGAAAAGACCACATACATAAACACACGCAGAGTGAAATCCCAGAGAGCTCGCAGGCTCGGACCATAACCCACTGCCCCCCCCCGCCCCCCACTCAGGGAAGGACATCACAGCGGCCCAAATGGGTCGGCCAATTCAGACCCAGAACCACCACTCGCACCCCCATCCTCCTCCTCAGAATTCACCTTCCTCCTTGTTTCTTTCTACTTCTTTTGTCCTCTGCTCTTTCTCTCTCTCTGTCTGTTGCTTTTTGTCCCTTTTTTTTTAAGTTAGTATATAGGACCAGACGGGAGGCAGCATGTGGCAAAGAGCTGTCCTTGTTGTCGTTTGATGATGTCATCAGTGTCGTTGTTCCTCAGCGGACGTTCTTTCTCTGAAGAGAAAAAAGCCAGCAGTTTCTTTATTATTTTCTTTTTGTTCTCTATTTGTCTCTCAATCTTTCTCCTGTTTTTTGTAAATGACAACAAAAAAGACCTGCCTTTAAATGTTCAGGACGTTTTCAGTCACACTTGAACAGGTTTTTAAAGACCTCAGTAGGTGAGCTAGTTTTACCCTTTTTGCCCTTTGAAACTGCAGATTTTTTGAAGAATTTGTAATCCCGTCTTGATTAAAGATTGAGTGGAATTCTAGATGTGATGAATTTTGTCATATCTTCTCATTGTTTTCCTTTTACATGAGTGTACACTTAGTTGTTCAGAATATTTGGGACCATTAAAATGATCTTTGCTGTAAGATGTCCCTACTACCCTTTGTCCTAATAACTCAAGTGTTTCCTTGCTGCATCGTGCTGTTGTTGATCAGTCGGATTTTCCTTGGCACCACAAGGATTTCACCCTTTATTTGTAGCAGTCAATGCTGTTGGCTTAAACATGGTTCCACAAACTATCATCATTCCACTCAACTCCACAATGTGAAGATTAAAGAAAAATCTCCAATCCCACCCTGAAAGTGTAAAAATTCGACTCTTGGACTATTTGAAATTTTAGTCTACATTAGTTTGTTATTCCCTAGAACAAATTGATTTTGTGAAACCATGTAGACTACAAAATATATGGTCATATTTTCTTTTCTAGACAAACATGATTTGACTCAACTCAAGATTTATTTCACACCTATGTTGGAGTTGTTCCATGAATCAAAGCAATGCCAGTATTGTGATTAAGTACTTTTTATGGGTGGACCTCAGTTGCTGATGTCTTTATGATCCACCAGGTGGCACCCTTAGTCCATGAAGGAATTATCAAGAGAAGTGCGTTGCCTGTCCTCATGGGTCACGTCATCTGAACGTTGAAATTCTTACAGAAAATATGTTTGGGATGGTGTTGTTTTAGCAAAGTGTAGTTTAACACTGTGAAAATCTTTTGTGAGCATTTGATGCTATCGTTAAAGCGCCAGATAGCTCTTTCTATACTGCTTTAGCAAAGACAGAAGGGTATGTTTTGATCAGTGGGCAGATCCTCTTGGCTTGTCACTCTCATGAGGATAAAGTGTTCAAAAAAGGCACTGCATATGACAGCATCACTACAAACTCAAATATATCTCAGATTGAGTATTCAATGAAAACGTGACAATTTTCCAAGTTGACTAACTTCACATCCTGGAGGAAAAACAAGATTTTGTGTTAAAGATTATACTTATGTGTGCTCTTTATTTAGATGATTGACAGTATTCTACATGTGAATGATTCATTTTACCCACATATTTAACTGACTAACATTGTTTTGGCCATAATTACTGTTATAAGAAATTTTAGAGAGTTGACATACTTAGACCTAAAAGTGTGTTTTGTTTTTTGTTTTTTTTGTTTTTTTACAATGAGTGAAAATAGTTTATGAAAAACGTCAGCACCTCCCAGCGTATGTGGTCACCTCAGTGGGAGTTTGAGTACGACTCAAAAACAAACAGCATCGAGGCCACCAAGGAGTTGCTGTGTTGTCCCTCCAAGTGCATTGTGGCCTTCAAACATTGCTTATTAATTAAAACCCAACAGAAGAGGATCACTCGGTGCTCAGCGTGCAGCGAGAGCCGTCACAACGCCTATTAAGGCTTCCATTCACATGAAAGCCATCTCCAGACAACGGCAGCTTTTCAGGAGCAGCCCTCCCTGCCAGCCTCCGTTTGCTCCTCAGCAGGAGTGTGGCAGAGTGTGTGTGTGATCTCCCTCTTTGCCACTGGAGAGGCCAGCCTGCTCCTGGTGCCAGCCACTGCTCCACCAGAACGCCGGCTCCACTTCCAGTGCCAAGGCGCTCACCCGGCTCTGCCTGCCTGTATGTGTGCCAGACTGAAGAGTCCCCATCGGTGACACTGCTGTCCAGCTTCCCGCTGGGCCAATGAAAAGCCTCTTTGACAGCTCTCTTGATTGGCTTGGCTCCCAAAGCGTCCAGGCTGCCAATAATCAACTTTTTCTCAATTGATCACATCAGTAGACATCTATGCAAATGCTAACACTCATATGATGGTGCACATTGTGCTTTGTTGGGGTCCTAAGTTGTATCCTTATTTTCATGATGCACAACCATAATTGCATATTGCAAGCAAGGGTGCAACTAGGAATTTCCCTGCCGCCATCCTCCCCAACACTTTGAGTTAACTCAAACACACCTCCAAATGTTTCATAAACACTACCTTGTCAACACTGGTTTTATGCAGTAGTCACTTATTTAAAGTTTTTCTAGGAATGACAATATTTTTAAGTTGCATAAGAAACACTGAGCCACATTTTATTGCAAAATCAATAACTTAATTATACATAATTGTATCCCATTTTTTGACAGGTTTAGTTGCTAGTTACTTTTCACATTTAAATAATAAAAAAGTCTTCAACTTGTTAGCAGTTCCAACAAAAAGAGATTCTCCCCGTAAACTTCTCACACAGTTTAATTTAAATAAGTGCTTGAGGCCCAAAGGAGGAGGTAAAACTCTCCAATATTTCACAGAAAAGCTAAAATTAGAGAAAAGTCTGAAAAATGATTCCAAATGTATATAGCAGAACTGTGTATTTCTTTCCTACCCACCCCATTAATCATGTCACAACCCCTCAGATTTGTCTTGTGAACCTTTGTGAGTGGCCCGGACCCCTCACTGGATTTAACTACCTATGTGTATATAAAGTATTTAAAACTAGTTCCACCTTCAGTCAGTCACAAGGGGCTGATTTTCTGCAAAACAAATACTTTGAAATTTAGCTAACATTTTTACTTCAGTAGGATTTTAACTTTTCAACTTTTACATGTGATTGTTTTATTGGTACTTTTACTTAAATTTACTCACTTACTTATTTATTTACTTACTTTTACGTAAATGATCCGAGTACTTATTCCACCACCGTTTTTCTCCCATTTTAACAACTTTTGGATACTTTCTGCCAGGAAGTAATTTGCTTTGACATGCTCTGTGCTGTTTTAACATATACCAAACCTCTAAATTGTCTTTAATGTAATAAACAGTGGGTTAGTTGGTTCTTGATAATTAGTGTGGTTTACAATTGTTACAGCTCTCTTTTTAAGTATAAAAAATTTATTTGTATAAATGTACAGTGGCGAGACACTCTGTAGGGGGCGGTAGAGACCACTTCTGGAGATGAACTGCAGAATATCAACGGAGCAAGTAAATAACCCAGAACTTCTCTATTAACTAACAGACTATCATGATCGAAGTGACTTGTAAATTAGCGCACACACTTTTTGCTACTTGCTGTTTGTGAAGTAACCTTAACTGATCAAAGTAGCAGTAGACTGACAAAACAGTGATCTATTATATTAACTCACATGTAATCCTGGTAACCACGCCAGGATATGAAATAGGAAATGAGGCACACATGCGGTTTTCGGAAACCTAGCCGAGGTTGTCAAAACACCCAAAGTCCAACCTCATGTCTCCCCACCGAGCCGGGCGTCGCGGCAGACAATGACCTGTGTTTCCCCGGCACAAAGTGCTCTCTGTGTCCGCCGGAGCTCCCCCGCTTTTCATGGAGGTGATTGGCCGTGTTCAGCGCAGCACGTCCGCCCCTGTGTGTGATTAATCACCGTGTTAAACGCAGGAGCTGAGGGTCCCTGAGGTGGAGGCAGGCCGGCAGGCCGGCAGGGACCCCGTGCAGCCACGACGCCCCGGGTCAGCATCCGTCTGTAGCAAATGGAAGAGTGGAGAAAAGGCATCATCTGTCACATCTGGTTTACATAAGTCAGAGGTGAGATACAGTGATGAACACAAGTCTGCCATACTTTTTATGAGCTCCACTTTTAGGTGGGTTACTGAACTGACAGATACATTAAATCAAGAGGTAACATCCTAATATTCAATATAAAGCTGTGCACATAGGCCCATTTTTTTCTACATAAAAGAAATTCCATGAGTCTTCTAGAGCTGGACCCCAACCACAAGTAGACCCATTTCTTGATTTCAAAGTCAAGATGCTGGATGCTAACTAACTAGCCCTTTCTAAACAGATTAGCAGTTTGAATTGAGTGTTTTCCTGAAAATGTGTCCTCTGCAAAGTTATTTGCCTCTTACATACATTGACATTTGTTGGCTTGTGACCCCTAAATGCAAATCTAGAGCTGAGAGGATGAGTTGATTAGTTGATCAACAGAAAATTCATCTGCAACAACTTTTTCAAACAAAAATTTGCTGGTTCAGGCCTTTCAAATGTGAAAATGTCCTGTTTTAGTTTGGCTTAGATGATAGTAAATTGAATATCTTTGAATTTGGACAAAATTAGACATCTGAAGACATATGGGCTCTGGGAAATTGTGATTGATATTTTCCTCTATTTTCTGACATTTTAAATACCAAACAATTAATCAATTAATCAAAAAGGTATTCAGTAATGAAAGCAAGTCCTACTTGCGACCTCTTGTCATAGGTTATGGCCATAGGATGGACATGAGTCATTTTTCCCTCTTAGATTGTTTCACTTGAAGGATTTTCAGGGGCCAGAAAAGACAAAAGCCAGAAAAAATAAACGTAATTTGGTGCAACAGAACTATGTTTTTAATCTTCATTATCCCTTTAATCATCTTGCGACCCTTTAGATTTATCTTGGGAGCCTTTGGGGGATGGGTCTCAATCCCCATGTTGGGTACCACTCTCTGCACATACGCCTGTTGGCTCCGCTCATAACTTGCATTCACTGCAGCACAACACTTAGGTTCAGAGCACATACAACTGTTCCTATATGTGCACCATAAACCAGCAGTAAGCCCACGCTTCCTTTGTTTCTTGGTAGCAGGTCGTGGTCCCTTCATAACTCTTGTCGCTCTAAATCAAAGATAAATAATGAGCTTTCCCATGGAAGCGTTGGGAAGTTGAAGAATTTGGGGCTGATCTGCCATTGCTAAATGTTAAGTGGTTGGTATTGTGTCTCAGCAGGGGGCACAGGAAACATGGTTGTGAATGTAAGAGCTCTTGTGCTGCGTGTTAAATGAAAATGTCACAGTGATAAAGAGCGCACCTTCCGCACCAAGGAGTGTGTGTGTGCGTGCATGTGTGTGTGAGATGGGTCGGAAGTATACTCGGGAGGCACGCTGTAAATCCACACCATGAGCTGCAGATAGCTGGTCACACACTGATTTAAACATACATGCACACACACTGGGATCTATTCCTAGAAGCAGCATACTTTCCAGGAGTTTACATTTACTGGTGCTCCAGTAATGTGGAGTCATACATTGGGATCTAGCAGATAAATTTTTGCGCCTATTAAAAGCGTGTAAAACTCACACTGAATAAAATAAAACAAACTTCACCAGCCCTAAGGGCACGCATAGCGGCCCGAGCTGGTGGTGTTGTTTGAGGCTGTGCAGCAGAGCGCTGGGAAACACAGAGAGAGGCAGACATCCAACATGTAAAAATCACCCAGGGCAAGAAGGTGAATGACCAAAGCATGATGCCTGGGCTATTGAATTTACCTCACGTAATGTAGCATGAATGAAGCCCTTATAGGTATCAGTTTCCAGTCAATAAACAGGGGAATCGGACGCATGGTTCAGCGGGAGTTGAACATGTGGGACCAGTCACACACACATGCAGTGCCCCGGTCACCGAGTCAGCATACTACTGTGTACATTAAACTCACTATTCAACTTAACAAATCAAACCCCTAGCTATATGTTAATGCCTTGGCAGGCTTCGGGCTCTGTCTGGTAACACAAAACTAACCAAACAGAACTTTTCCCAAATACAGTAGCGGTCAAAAATGGTGTTTGACATTCACAATTTGTGTCCACTTTTGTTTCCAGAGAGTGAATGCCTGTGTATAATCAAAACTGTTTGATTTTTTTTCTTCTTCTTCTTCTTCTTCCACGCAGCAATGCCTGATGGCTCCTGCTGTTGGAGTGTCTGAGCCTTTGACGGCGGCTCTGTGTCGTGTGGCGTTGGCGTCTGCACTGTGCCAGGCGGCGTGTGTGGTCAACAGGCGACTGGGAAGCTGTAGGGGAGCGCGAGGGCTGCGGGTCGTGGCAGAAGCCCCTTTGGTTCAAGTCAGTGCCTCGCCATGTATCTGTTCAATGTCCACTCTTCATTTCTATTCATCTTTTATATTTCTTTCTCGATCTCTGGCTGACCTTGAATAACTTTTACCTACAGTACGCATGGCATGTGCCTCTTTTATGTTTTCCTGCGTCCTGCAACGACATATTTTAATCCATCCCCAGGGGAGAGGGGTAAGGGGTAAGTGTGTGAGGGGCGGGGGGGGGAGGGCCTGCCCCTCACACACTTACACCTCATCTTTCTCCCCTTCCTCCCCCTGTGGCCTAGGGGCATATGGTTTGGCTGGGCAAGAGATAAGAGAAATGTGTCAGCCTGTGCTACTGAACAAACACATCTTTCATTTCTCCCTTTCTTCTCTCCTCCTTTTGACTCCTTTTCCCTGCCTTACTATTTTCTCCTCTTCTCTCCTCTCCTCTTCTTTTTCTTCCCTCCTCTCCTCTCCCAATCTGCTCACCTCTTTCGTCTCTGTGACGGCTGGGTACAATTAGGGGCAAAAAGCCTTTCGTCTGTTTTTGCAGGGAGAGACGTTATATTTGCGGGTGATGGAGAGGGGAAGAGAGGGAGAGAATGGGCTTCAGATGCTCTCTGAAGAAGACAAGGGGGGAAATGAAGGGCTGAAGGAGAAGAGACAAATCTCCTCATGCTGAATGAAAAGCCCTCTTTCCTCCCTGGTAGGGCACATCAGAGGCATGCGCTTCTCGCTTTATGGAGGGAAAAGTGGTTTTTACCGAACTCTGCTTCCATTTATCTTTGGCTTGCCCGCCCTTACTCCCGACACACACACGTCTGCATGCGCTCACATTTGTACGGCACATGCACACTCATGCACATACTGTACACATGCTGGATTTGCTTTGATTCCTGATTGCTTTGGTTTCTGCGGTGACTTGATCAGGTTACTGTTCAAACTACGGGCCAAGCCTGTGTGTGTGTGTGTGTGTGTGTGTGTGTGTGTGTGTGTGTGTGTGTGTGTGTGTGTGTATGTGTCTGTCTGAGCCTCTGTGTGTAGAAGTGTGATGATAGTTCCTCAGCCAGTGGTGGGAATAGCACAGTTTCTGCTGCTATTATTAGCTCTCTGTTCCACAGGCCTGATTCTTTCCCCTGTCTCCTGTCTGACACCAGCGTTTCATTATTATCTGGCTCCAGCGCAGGAATGGCTACACTATCACAGCTAGCTACAGGGAGGACAGCCCCATTTCATTCCAACAAGGCTTTTTTTTTAGGCTCTGCTACTCCTGCATATATTGTGTTACTTAGTCAGTGTGTCAAGGACTCAGGGTGTAATAACTCCCAGAGCCAGGCGGCACACTTACTTAGTCTCTCATTGTGTACTCAAACACTCGCGCCAACACACAGTTGGCAGACGCACCCT
Source organism: Maccullochella peelii (assembly GCA_002120245.1). NCBI lineage: Eukaryota > Metazoa > Chordata > Actinopteri > Centrarchiformes > Percichthyidae > Maccullochella > Maccullochella peelii. The sequence continues at coordinate 211,502 of LKNJ01000088.1, read as the reverse complement.
CGACTGGTGAGTATTTCAAGGGCACAATCCTAGCTGCGATCCTCGCAATCATTTGAACACAGTCACCACTCCCACATACAAAGCCAAATACATACACACGCTCGTGCATAGCACACGGTCCACGACCCCCCACCTGACTATCAGCCTCACAAAGTGTCTTCCATTACAGATAAGTGCAGCAGTGATATTGACAGGGTCATGATGGACCATAGCTGCCTTGACCTTTGAGACTACTATCCATTTGACCAGCCAGATGGTGAGAGAGAGGGAGAGATAGAGAGAGAGAGAGAGAGAGAGAATTGACTTCTAGTGGGCTCATTTCCATGAAAAAAGTTCTTTAACATATTACACTTACTGTAAGAGAACATTATGTGGAGAAGGCAATGTGCAGATCATCGTAGTGAAATGTCTTTTGTCTGCTGCTGAGGGAAAAAAAGTATAAATAAACATAATTTCAAGGATTGTAGAAGACGTTAACACGACATGGCGAATGAGGGTCAGAGGAATTTCCTTGTCAATCACTAATGTGTGTGTTTATGTTTGAAGGTGTGCATGTGCAGTTATGTACATGGATGTTTTGATTGCATGTGAGTCGTATGGCTCTGAACAAAAATAAACTCCCAGTGAAAAGCGTCTGCCACAGGCCGAAATCATATTGTAGCCCCTCTTTTCCCTTGTGTTTAATTTCTGACCTGAGACCAGGGAGATGTTGGTTTAGCAATGTTGTAGATGTGTCCCTTGGGCTCTGAAGCCAACCTGGGACAGAAGGACTGTGAGTTTAGGGATCCTGTGTGACCGGTCCTTTGTGGTCTTTAACTCTGACCTTGGATCAGTGTAAGTTCAGTAGTTTCAGGCTGTGAAGTGTAGGAAATTAAATCTATGAAACTGTCTACAGTGCTGTCCAAGACTTGGTGAAGTCATGAGGATTAATATATATATTTTTATTGTGTCTTTGAACTTATTCAATCCATTTATTTTTTCATACTTATTATAAATCAATCAATGATTTGTATCCAAATATACTGTACATGGGATGAACTCAAAATTTGTCTCTTCCTGGTGGGACATGTGCTTCTTTCTCTCTTTCTTTAGCACACACGCACACACACACACACACACACACACACACACACACACACACACACACACACACACACACACACACACACCCTCCCTCTCACTTGGAGATTGTGAGCTGTTAGCTACGGTTTCCCTTTGTCGTTTCATCAGCCTTGATTTTGTGTGAATTTATGTGAAATAGTAGCAGGAATAACAGCAGGAAAGAATCTGTGGGGAATCGTATTTCCTCTTCCTGTTACAGTACCAAGCTTTTATTGTCCCAGCAGAAGCAGAGGAGGTGGTGATGGTGGTGTTGGGGTTCAGTTAAATCCTGGACCCGCTGGTCACGTCGCTCACGAGGTGCCGCAGCATGAGGATCTGATGCTGGCTAATGGGCTGAAACGGCTCACTGTAAATGTCACTGGCCTGCTGGGTGGTCATGTTTGTCAGGTGGGGTATAAACCCAACTGGTGCTGAAAAGGTTTTGGGCCGAGTCCAGAAAAAAAGTCCTTAGTTGGCCCTCAGGCTCCTCCTGGAAAGATATGAAAAGACTGGCCAGGGAAATTGTAGATTTTCTCTAACCTTATGCGACTCAGTCGAAAATGTATATGCAAAAACGTGATATAAATGTCAATACACTCATGCACTTGGTAAATATTTCTAGGCTTTATCATTCCGACTGGTTTTCATAGATATCTTTCATACTTTGGACAGTATGGCCGTGAAGCAAATTGCATTCTGTGGTATTAAAAATGTCTCACATTTAACTTGGTGAAGCCTTCAGAAATCCTGGAAATAGTTGCTAGTACTGCAGATCACACTGAGAATCAAAAAACTCTGCTTTTAGCAAGCCAATGCAGAAAAAATTGGACACTAACTGCCCAGTTGGAAATGGCAGAGAGCCAAAATAAACATGGGGTTGATGAATAAAGCCAAACATCTAGCCTGGAAAAAGGACCCGGGAGTTGCTGGACCAGACTAGGGCTAAAATGCAACTGAATCTGGACTTGAATGTAACATGTAGCAGGAAAAAAGAACTTCAGTGGGATGCCCCTGTTGTCTTGTTAGGCAAGTGTTATGCTAGCATGTTAGCCAAGAAATTGATGAGTTGGTAAAGTACATCAAGGCTCATTGCCAAGGGTTTGTTACGGAGTTTAATCTTTGCCCTTTACTGGTCAAACATTGTTTAATACAGTTTTGGCTTTAAGTAAGCCCGTCCATACTGGAACAATATGCTCAACATTGTAGCCTCTCTAATTTATGTCTACAGTACATGAAAGTTATCAGTTTGATACTATGATTACTTGACTTGTCTTTTATCTTGTCTGTGCGGTCCGTTTTCATACACGTACTTCTCATTGCTAACTATTGTATCAATCTCATCTGTCTACGAGTCTCAATCTTATCAATGCTCCTACACACCCAACCCAAATACCACAACCTACGGCCTGCAGCGGAGGGTCAAAGTTCACCTGTTTCTGATCAGACCCCTGCGTGACCTTTTCTGATGTGATTGACCACTCACACAAAAGAGCCCCAGTGGCCAGTGGTTACTGAGGTTCTGGGCCATCCGTTGGCCCCAGCAGGGGCAGATAGGGGAAAGGTTTCCAGGTCAGGGGTCAGAGAGATACCACATGCTCGGTCGTCTGTCACATGGCTTGGCTGTTCTCGGATGACAGTGGATGGCTTTAAGAGCTGAGCCCAGTCCCCATCACGGCCCGCCACTTACGGATGGATGCGATTCAGGCTATCAGTTCCCACTGATATTTAATTTAATAATTAATTTAATAATTTCTATCAAGATCCTTAAAGATTTTAAAATGAATTTGATGTACAGTGGAAGCAAGTGAAATAATTTCTACACCACCTTTTATGTAAGAAAAATTCGATTTTAAAAATTCAAGACTAAATATCACAGATATCTCATTCTTTAATCAGTTTTCCTGTGTCTGTCTTACACACACACACACAAAGACGGACACATATAGTGTGGAGGTGACCCTGTCCAGACGGGATATAGGGCTCAGTTCCATGGCAAAGCGCCGGTGTTACTGCTGAGGAGGTGAAATGTGAGCCAGCTCACTGTCTGGATCGATGGACTCGCCTCTACTGCTGTCCCAGGAGTCCGCTCGCTCTCTATCACGGTCACTACTCCCCGTCTCTCTCTCTTCCTCCCTTTCTACTCTCATTGTCTGTTTCTGTCTCTTCTTCTTCTTTTTCTTCACTTGTTCTCTTTTCTACTTTTTCCTGGCCCTGTCTTCCTCTGTGTATCTACAGTATATCTCCTCCTATGTCGTCAAAGCAAGCGATAACACTAGCAGTGACACACAAACACAAGCAAATAAAATCAAAGATTGCAGTATTAACAAATCACAAGTACAGTGTGTGTGTGTGTGTGTGTACATGATGACTGGTACACAGTCAAGAAGTTCACTGAGGAGGCATGCTGCAACACATACTGTAAATCTTGTATATGTGTGCATGTACTGTACATCTTTGTGAGGATGTTTTTTGGAAAGAGAAGACACCTCACTTTGAAAAGAGCCATTTGAGGGTTAATACTTGGTTTTAGTTTTAAGGTTAAATCTTAATTGGAACTTGGGTCTAGTTTTGGCCATCATTCATATTTGTAATATCATTGGTTTATTACTGATATCTGGGAATGCAGTGACATTGCTAAAAAGAAGTCAGATGAGGCAAGAAACACGAGCACCCAGATGATCATACAGGTTTTAAACAAACTCCCAGTTTAGCTTATTTGGAAGAGAAAACAACGGCGAACGGTACAATTATTTCCATAACAATTTACTGGTTCAACTTTGACCTACCATACTTACTGTAGTTGTGCATGCACACAGTTTTCCTGTGCAAGGAGGGACTATTACCAACATTTCAAGTGAACTCACTTTTGGTTTTACCCACAAATTAAGTGCTTTAGACTGTGTGGCTAAACTGTTGGCTTGTTTACAATCTGCATGATTATCTGACCACTGGACTTTCTCAAGCAATTGCTTTGGTGAGCACTGTGTCATCATAATCAATAGATATGATGGCCAAAACTATTAAAACAAGACCCAAGTTGTAATAAACCAGAATTATTCTTTAAGATTAGGTTTTCAAGATTAGATTAAAGGTTAGGGTTGAACATGTAGTGGAGGCTAACGGAGTGTATTACGTTGATGACGGCCCCCAGAAGTACAAGAGTACAAATGTGTGTGTGTGTGTGTGTGTGTGTGTGTGGCGATATGCACAACAACATTTCCTTCATTATCACTTGGGGAGCACTTTGCCCCGGCGCAGCCATGACTGCAACCTTGTGTTTTGAGTCCAATATGAAAAGAAGGAGAATTCCAGCCTGGAGGATTTTCCTGTAAATGTCCTCCTCTGGGTGAGAGCCATCAATCCGCCTCTGGCAGCGTTCCGCCCGGAAACAAGGATCACATCCAGTCAAAACAGGCCAGTGTTTGGTTTCCACCGCAGAACACGATTGGGCGCCAGTGGCAAGACCCTTACTGTGAGTGTATGTGTGTGTGAGAAAGGAAGGGAGAACCTCTGGTCTTCTGTACGAAGGAGTGAGACACAGGTGAATAGCAAATTCCTTGTATCGTATTATGTTAATTTGCCCGGAAGTGAAGAAAACCTTGACAACCTTGCTTTCTTAATGGAGTGAAGCTTTCATCTCTCAACACCGTAATTGCCTGCCAGTGCCAGTTGCTGGCCTGCACGAACACACCGAGGATGCCTGGTCTTCTCCACACATGTTACTGTGCTTTGTAATGAGTTGAAAACTCCCATCTGTAGCTCACTCTCTGTTCTCCTTTCTTCTCTGGGTCAGAGAATATAAGCCATTAATCATCACCTGGGTGTGTGACAGCCAGCGTTTGATTGGAGGTTTGATCCCAGCTCTTTGACAGCTTTCTCTCTCTGGCTGGTGTTGCTAGAGGGGTTAAGGCAGGGAGGCAGGGTAGCGGGGGTGTGTAGGGGGGTTGAACACACATCACAGGAAGCATGATTGGCCGTGAGTGAGCGCTTACTGGATCAGCAGCAAGCTCCCTGACTGAGCGGTGTGTGACAGCCGCCTTGGACCCCCTCCAAGCAGCCGGGGATATTTTTAATTTACCTCCTACATCAGGCCTCAGGAATGTCGCCCCCCCCC